>JAXCLQ010036238.1:0-23833 GCA_035584115.1 Cedrela odorata | reverse complement strand
AGCATACCTAAAGAGCATGTACAGAATAGCCGGAAATGTGGCTTGTCCTGCGGTCGGTTATCCCCATTCAGGACTTCTGGGCCAAAGGTTTGCATTCAAAAATTAAGATAGAACGACTATCTATCCTAATTCAAACTCAAACTTAAAAATTAAAACTTAAATTCAAAATTATATAATCATTAATCCTTAATAATCAAAATTTTATAACTAACATAAATTCTTAACAAACATTTGAAACCAATAAGTAATACCCTTACCATTCTACTCCCTTCTTGATTAATTATTTTCTTCCAAATAAGGAAAATAAATCTCCACTCCTTTTTATTTCCTTGCTCCATTCTTTTTGTTACCATTCTACTCCCCTCTTGATTAACTATTTTCTTCGAAATAAGGAAAATACATCTTCACTCCATTTTATTTCCTCGCTCATGAACTATAAAACTAATACGTTACATATCAGCTTGCTTGACTGGCACAAGAGACAACAACATTGCTTCAAATGTTTTCAAGCTTGACATGTGGATGCCATGCTAACCAGCTTCTGCATAAAGCTGCAACATAACTACAAATGTGGTTGTATTGGTTTGCATTGTCCATTTTAGTACATATCTCAGGCTCTTCTGTCTCAGAACTTTGAGAATCGGCAGAGAAAAACATGACTGAAGCAGAGATCAATAGCAAAGAAAATAGATGGTCTCTCAAAGGAATGACTGCTTTAGTGACTGGTGGAACCCGAGGCATAGGGTTGGTAACCTCAAAATTTTCTTCAATTTTCATTTGCTTTGATTTAAATCGTTGTGTTTGCAGAATAGGTTTGCTGCAGTTGTTGATCAACTTCTCTAAGTCCTAATTTTTTGTGTTTGGGAGATAGGCATGCAATAGTAGAAGAACTAGCAGGACTCGGTGCAGTCGTCCACACATGTTCTCGTAACCAAACAGAGCTTGATCAACGTTTACAGGAGTGGACAAGTATGGGTTTAATGGTGACAGGATCAGTATGTGACCTGTTACACCGTGACCAAAGGGAAAAATTGATGGAAACTGTCTCCTCTATGTTTCATGGGAAGCTCAACATCCTAGTAAGTTTTAGCAGACATCTCAAATCTGATTTAGATAAAAGATGCATAAAGAGTAAAACTCTCTATCAAACTAAAAATTTTATCCATTGAATTGATTAAATTGTCTTAGGTGAACAATGCTGGGATGGCTATTCATAAAGATGCTGTAGCATTTACTGCTGAAGATATCTCAACTATAATGGTTACAAATTTTGAGTCTGGCTACCATCTGTGTCAACTTGCATATCCATTATTGAAAGCTTCTGGAAATGGAAGCATTGTATTTAATTCCTCCATCTTGAGTGCTATAGCTATCTCTCTTACTTCTGTCTATGCTGCTTCTAAAGGTACCTTTTAATGAACATAGCAACATATATAGTTTGATCTGTGTCTCAAACAAGTAAAACATTTGTTGAATATATTTATATTGTTTTCAGGCGCAATCAATCAAGTTACTAGGAACTTGGCTTGTGAGTGGGCAAAGGACAAAATCCGCGTTAATGCAGTTGCACCAGGGCTTATCAGAACCTCACATCTCAATTTAATGATGGTATAAACCTCTTCCAGCTTTTCCATTTTCTCCATTCATTTTCTATCACTTCTTGCTCCAGAGTAGGATCAATAGCGGGAGGCCTGGAAAACAAGTAAATGACGGAATTGTAAACTACAGGTTCTTTGAAATGTCTTCGTATTACGATTACCAAGATCTCAACAAATCAAACTCCGGCCCATTTTTTTTGTCAACTTAGTAACATTTCTAAGCACTTGAAAACGATGTCCATGAAAATGAAATCTTAATGCTGAACAGAACTTGGCCAAACAATATAGACTCTTTGCCTGCAGTCAACTTAGTAGTATTTCTAAAAACTTGAAAACACTTTCAGCTCAAAGTCGTGAAAATGAACAACGCTTTCTAATTCCAAGGATGTAGCTCCAACTTGGGTGAACCAATTAAGTCAAGGTATTTTTGGCACGTTTAAAAGTATATTTTTTGTGCGTGTGGTGTTAATACTTGTTTGCTCTCATCTATATTCTTCAGATCCTATTTAGGGTGTTCGCTAGACACAATAACTTTCGTATTTGTGAACCCATCAAACTAGACATTACCGATCCATTATACTGAAATTCTTCCTTTCACAGCAAGATCCTGAGAAAAGGAAACGTTATTATGACATAATCTCTCAAACTCCTATCTTCCGGCCAGGAGAGACTACTGAAGTTTCATCATTGGTGGCATTTCTTTGCTTCCCTGTTGCTTCATATATCACCGGGCAGGTTATCTTTGTTGATGGAGGATATACAGTGAGCGGTTTCAACCAGACCCATGACTAGAGAGAAATCTTTCAACCAAGCTTTATGATACTACAAGTCGATCAAGTGCTATAGTACATTTTATGCTTTCTAAATAAGGTTTTGGTGTGTGGGTAAACCAAAGTTCATATGTTGTTTTGATCTCGTCATCGCCATTAATTTTTGTTTTTGAAATCAAATTGTTTGTTGGAAATGATATGAATTATGGATAATCTTTGAGCATTTTTGTAATGCTCAACTTTAAAAGCACAACTAAGTAGTATTTACCAACCATTCACTCACTTATACTTGACACAACGAGTGACTTCATTTCAACACTGTCGTAAATTAAGAGTCTTAGCAAGTCAATCCCAAACCCGTACCCTAAATCAATTATAATTTTGATGTCCTTAAATTCTTATGACGCTCAGAACGGTTACTTTCAAAACAGCTGCAAAAGCTCACAAATGATCCTTCAAACAATTACCCAATGGAGCAAAAGCAGCCACTTTAATGTTTCTTACAAAATTTTCTACTATACTATTAAAAGAAAGAGTTTTGTTAATTTAAATAGTAAAAGCTAGCAGTAGCAGAAACTTCATAAATTGCAGAGAAACGGAGTTCAATAATTCAGTTGGTAATAATGGTTGGTTGTATTAGAGATATGTCCTAGAACTAATCATATCATACGGTTCAGGGATATCATCCTTATGTATAAATAATTATGTAACTAATTGTAAACTTATTTATAATTAATAAAATAGTTTTTATATCATTTTGCATGTATAATTTCTGATTATATTGTATATATAAAATACAGAATAAGATCCAGTGATGTATTATGATATCAGAACTCTATTTGTAAAAAGTTGTAGATATGAGTACAGAGTCTATGATTTGAATACATCTAAATCAGCTCTTGGTTGAGGTGATGTCATATGAGACTATGACATTGCATAACTGGTATGTTTAATGCTGGCAAGAATTAGTATTGGATACTAATAGTTAGTTGACGAGTCTCATGTCATAAAAGTATAAACATGGATAATATCTGGAAAACGTGTTACTGAACGTGACCAAATGTGACAAATCACATCAGTAATTATTCACAGTCAATGATACGTCACACAGCCGTATTAGTGTACCACTAGTTCTTTGACCTGAGGTGCCACTACTGCCCTCCACACTGAGGCACATTATTCACTTGTATATATAGCATCGGGCTAGCCAAGTCTGGTGAAAGAAGTTTGCTGGCAATGTGTTTAAGTGTATGAGGATAGGTGATAGCCAAGATGTGTTGGCTCAGATATTAAAAATTGAGATCCTAGATGGAATTGTCATACATAGGAATAAAGTCTTTGACCTTGCATATTTAATTGTCTTTTTTGATTGCTAATAAAAAGGGGGAGAAGTAAAATAAGTTGATTTGATTAAGCATTAATTAATTAAGAGGGAGAAGTTAATTGATTAAAAGAGAAAATTTGATTTAACATAGCAAACCTTAAAGGAGAGATAAACATTGTAAAACTTAAATTAACTCAAAACCTTACAAATCAACATTGTTTTGTCATCAGATAAGGGGGAGATTGATGATATCACATTGCATAATAAATATTTTGATTTGAAATTGATGATATCATGTCATATATTTCAGTGTTTTCGATAATGAACAAACATGTTATAATGTCAATTTAATTTATGGATAATATAAATACATTTGACTGTGTTAAGAATCAACGAAATTGTATGTGAATAAGTTTGTGAATAGACTAAACAATTTTCTATGAGAACTGTGTTTTTTAAACCTAATAGGATTGACACATAGAGTTAAAAGATTTACCATTTCACCAAACAGATTGATACCCTGAGATCATGAATCGATACATTCAAAGAAGATTGATATTCAGAGTTTACTAGATCAACACATTACAAGTCAGAAATTTTGAAAGAAATTAACAAGTTGCCAAATCAATACCTTTGAGAAAATCGATATTCAGAGTTCACAAGATAAACCCTTTTGCAAGTTCGAAAGTTCAAAAATATTTATCAAGTAAACCAAATCGATATAAGTGGGGACAAGATCGATACATATCAAGTTCGAGAGTTCGAAAATAATTACAAGTCGAACCAGATTGATACATGTCGAGACAAGATCGATAAATATCAAGTCTCAGAGTTCGAAAATAATTACAAGTCAAACCAGATCGATACGCCTAAAAAAAAGATCGATTCATTGCAAGTCAGAAACTTCATAATTATTTACGAACTCACCCAGATCGATATGTGAAGGGAAAAGGATTAATACTCAGGATCGAAGATAAGCCTATATTCAAATTTTAACAAACAAATAGATACAATTCAAAGAGAACGATACATACTGATGATTTAAAGTTCAACGATAACTTCTATAGCATTTATTATGAACGTTAATTATGCCAAAAGAAGTAGTTAGACACAAGAGTCTTCACAGTGGAATGAGTTTAAATAGAAGATTTCTAGACAAGAAGAATAATAAGAACATTTTTATAAATCATCTTTGAATATTCTTTATCTTCAACGTGAAATTACTTTCTCTCTCTACTGAAATTATTCGTGCACTTACTCTGAAAGAAAATCAAATTAGTGAGCTCATTGTATTATCTACTCTTGTGAGAGAGTTAAAATAGAAAAATCATTTATGATTATTGTGGGCTAATCTTCACCCGGTAAAAACAAATACTGTATCGGGTTTCTCTTCACTCATGAAAGAAAATGTAAGGTTGCCCTTTACTATATAAGAAAGAGTTGTATTAGGTTTCACTTGATCCGTATAAACAAAGAGATAGTCAAACCTCAGTGAAGAGCCAAAACTGAGAGAGTGAACGTAGGTTATTCTTGCCGAACCACTATAAATCCTCTGTTTACAATCTCTCTCTCTCTACTCTTTTATTTATTACAGTGCATTTATAATTGCATTATTTAAGCATTAAAATTTTTAATAACCCAATTCACCCCCTTCTTGGGTATTGCCAACTAGGACAACATAAGTTACCCCTCAATTTTTGTATTACTCCCCCTTAATATATACTACTCCCTTTTTTTGCCAAAAAGAGCTAAAGGAAGCCCAAATAGATTAATCAGAGTAATTGACACCATAACAAAGTTCAAATATACCCAGAAAAATAACACAAGTAGTCAACTAAAATGTCCACAACAAAATAGAGAATGTAAATGCCCAAAAGAAAAAATGAAAAAAAAAATCTGCCACAAACATCATAACCAAATTATGAAAATTCAACATCATATCAAGGTTATAAGCATCCAATATAACCACTGTCCTAGAATTCGAATATCAAACTATACATCAAACTTAAAAATAAATCTAAGTTTGTGGAAAACATTCAAATGTCAAGGATAAGAAAGCACCCACCTCATAAAGAACTAACCAAACTAATGATTACGCATGAACCATTGCAAAGGTGTAGAATGAATGATTTTTCTCTTCTTGGTAGAACGAATTGGTGGAACATCAAAAGCTAGAGGTCGTGGGGCTTGAACTGATAAATCAGGAGTAGTAACCACTTGTTCTGAATCATGAATTGGAGAGCTAATCGAACTTGATACTAAAATGTTATCAGCACAAAGCTATGATGTTGCAACAAAAGCAGAGGCATGGGCAATTGGAAAAGATAAAACAAGGGTTGTTGCAACAGATGGAACATAAACTACAGACTAGGTATCTAGAGTAAGAGTAGCATGAGCAATTGTCAAAGCTTGAGTGACCAAGAGATTCTCAATGCAAATGAGACGTTGTATAGTCTCGACATGTTACTCAAGAATAGTTTCTTGTTTTGCATTAATTTTTTGAAGTTCAATAGGCATAAATTTTTGCCATTTCATATCCACTGCTGAGATAAACTGAGATGCAGAAGCAATTAAAGTATGTTGCGATTCCCTTTCAAGTAGTAAAGATGTGCAATATTGAAGAAACTTCTTTGACAGCCTAAAAATCTTGAGGCAAGAGACAAACTTTCAGACTTAGCTTTGATATTGTATTGATCCAACAACAATCCATAAATTAATGATGGGAATGGAAGAACATTCATCGTAAGCTTACCACTTGTATGGGAGATTATAATAGAAAATACATATTATCCCAAATTAAACTAATATCCCTTACCGATTGCAAGCAACACTTGCACAAATTCCTTTTCATCAATAATTCCACAACACCATATTCTCTGAATTGTTCTAACTGAGTTCCCCTCTCGCATACAAATTTTCTTCCATTCATAATAAACACAAATTTTAACTATCCACATTATAGAATCTATTTGAAAAAAAAAACATTGGAAACATCAATATGAAAGTGCAAGAGTACATTCTTAGAATTTCTTTTTGATTTCTTTACCCATATTTTTCTAAGTTTAGGTACATTCTTAGAATTAGAATTCATGTTATTTTGCAAGAATCTCATAAATTAAAAACACTTGGGTCGAATGTAGCCTTTCAAGCTGTAAAAATGACAAGTAGAAATAAATTTCTTAGTCTTACCTTTGAAACCATGGAGTTGATGAACAAAAACCTTATCTTTACTGATACTAAAGATCTAAAATTTGAAGGTGAAGCCTAAACAAAAACTATTTTGAAGCAGGAAAGCTTTTTGCCAAGATACCCAAGTCATTGATGATTATTACAATGTTTACTTAAGGTCAAAATATGGTCAAGTTTAGATGTATTTGAGTTGACATCTTCAAAGATTTCTGAGTATATTTAAGCTCATATTCAACTTCACTTATCCTTCTATATTTCTCAACGATGACAGTTTCCATTCTTTTCATCTTTCTCTATACTTTGGTTTGATCCTTTAATAGGTTACCAACTTGCTTTTTCAAGGTTTTATTACGTTTGCACACATCTACCCACTTGTTGAACATCAATTTGGTATCCATGTCTAACTCATCCTTTTCATTAATTTAATCATAATTAAATTCACCGAGATCAAATTCTGAGTTAGTCATTTTTATTTTTATTTTTTGTTTTGTTGTAACACACATCTGTTAATTTTGTTATAACAGAACTGAATGCCTGCACATTTTTTATCTTTTCCAGAACGTGAGTAAACATTAAATGCAATGTAATTACTTACATTTTCAAAAGTTTCCTTCTCTAATTCATCATCGTTCCTAGTGATGTTCATGGCTTTTGACTTCTTCTTAAGTGTGTTTGCACATTACTTGTATATGTCTGAAACCATCACATTCCCTACATTCAATACCTTTTTTTCTATTATTTTCAAAGGGATTTATAGGAGACTTACCTTTTAGAGGAACTTTGGAAGTTTGCTCCTTTTTCTGTCCCATTTTTTTTCAAAATCTTGTTGAAGTTCTTTGTGAGAAGAACAATAACTTTTGAATCATTAATTTTTTGCTTCTTCTTCATCTTTAACATCTATTGTTTTGACTTGAAAAGCTAAACTCTTCTTCAGATTCAGATTCATTTCAAATGTCTTATGAGAATTAATTCTTCGACCTTCATTGAATCAATGTCTTTTTTTTCTTCAATTGCTTTGACTTTTACTTGAAACTTTTTGGGGAGTGGCCACATAATTTTCCTTAAAACCTTAATTTCTAATTAATCCTCACCTAAAGCATAAGATTCATTAGCAATATTATTTAATTTAGAATTAAAATCAGTGAGCAATTCATCATCTTTTATTCTAAAGGTTTCAAATTTTGAAGCAAGCATTTGAAGTTTAGAACGCTTCACCACTGAAGCTCCCTCATGGGTAACTTGAAGAATGTCTCATGCTTTCTTTGCAGATTCACAAGTTAAAATCAACTTGAACTGATTCAAGTCTACAGCATTGAAGATTGCATTTAAAGCCTTAGAGTTGTAATTAACAAACTATCCTCAACGTTTGTCCATGATTCTTCAAGTTTTAGAACTACTTCACTTATATCGTTGGTAATGATATGAGGTTTCCAACTGTACACAATATAATGTCATACCTTCTAATCAATTGCTTTCATAAAATCCCTCATTCTTGCCTTCCAATATAAATAATTCATGTCATCAAGTAGTGGTGATCTAAATATTAATCATTCTTCCCTTTGAAAGTCCATACTTATAAAAACAAATCGAAAACACCAAATCTCACTAAAGAAATTAGTGACCTGCTCTGATAGCAATTGAAAGATTTGTTTTGCCAAGTATTTACCAACTTTAATTAATTTTACCAATTAACTAAATTAACTTACAACAATTAAATATAAATGAGACAATCAATTTTAAAGTGATTCGAATTTTCTAATCCTATATCCACGAGGCCACACCTAGAGAAAACAATCCACTAAGAGAATAAACAATTACAAACACCAATGGATTTATACAAAATTAAGATTCCTTCTTATTATTGTCGCTATTGTGTTGAATCTTCCTTAGTAGCCTTGTTCAACAATATCCCCTCTCCTTGAAGCGCCAAAATTCTTTTGACTTAATTTAGCAAAATCCCTTTGTTAGATGTCGTTAAACTTCATTCAATAAGCACAAATCATTACCCGGAAGAATAAAAATGCTTTAATTACACTTAAATGAACACTTTCTAAGTTTATGAAACTAGAAATTACAGACTCATAATTTTCACCAAGTTATTTTCACTTTAAAGCATTAAGAAAAGTAGTAACAACTTGAAAAATAAAAAGAGTAAGAAAAGGAAACATAATCTCAATGCGTCTTTCTCTTTTTGGCATCCAAGAAGACCGTTGCACAATGAGAATAAAACACATATATATAGAAAACCCTTAGCCTTATTTCATGTGAGTTTTGCTTCAAATCTAACAAGAAAAAGATTTTCCTAAATAGGAAAAACCTTTCCTAAATAAAAAATTTGTTTCCTAATAATAATTCATTCCTTTGAGTTGTAGAATTGCTACACAAGTTTTCTAGTTATACTTGAAATCCAACTTTACTTAAATAACTAGTAAACTTAGAATCATTTTATGTGAAGATTAAAACACGAATAAATAGTAACATGTTTAATTTTGTTGCAACAGAAACGTGCAAGAAACAAAACTGCTTTTAATGTCAACTTTGTAAGTCCTAACAATATCTACTTATTTTAGTTAATGTTTTGTATTTAAAATGTATCTATTTATTTAAGAGATTTTTTAATCTAAAATGTGAATTGATTTTATTTAAAATGTTAAAATAAATAAAATAAAATAAACTGAAGAAAAACTTTGGCAATTAAAAAAATAACAAACATGTCTTAAATTGTTGGCAATTAGAGAAAATGTCATCTCTAAATTTCAAACTCGTACAAAAGATAAAGGATAATAATATTAAGATGGATTACATTCAATTTATATCATAAGTAATTTAAACATAATAATATCTAATTTAGTAGTTTATTAATATTTGTTCAATATTGCAATTACTATATTTTTACAATTAAGTGAAAACAGTGTAAATTTTTATCGACAAAGCATGAGAATGACCAAATCCCCTTCATGTGAATATTGTAATGAAATTAAATTGACTATTTGTTCTAGTTACTTGACACAAAGGCTTATATAAATTCATTTTGTTCCATGGTAATAAGCATATATTCTTTTTCTTCTCACTTATTATTAATATTTGGGTTACTAACATACATGAGGAGATTGTCATAGCCATAGAATTTATCAATATTGGAGAAAGAAGATGGTCTCTCAAAGGAATGACCGTTCTTGTGACTGGTGGAATAAGAGGCATAAGGTATTTATTTCACTCAATATTTTCTTTAATATTTTTCAAAGTACTAATGGGTATTTCTTTTCAACCATGGTATTGTGGAAGAACTAGCAAAATTTAGAGTAGTAATCCATATTGTTCTGGTAAACAATCTTAGCTTGATCAACGATTACAAGAATGGATAAACATTGGATTGGTCTGTAATGTCACACATCAAAGCCAAATGGAAAAACCAATGCAGATTGTGTCCTCTATCTTTAATGGAAAGTTCAATATCCTTGTAAGTTTTTACAATGTAAGGCTCCAATTAATAATATAATCCTAAGGTATGGGCAAAAACTTTAATTCTCTAATTTTTGTGTAAGTAAACAATGTTGAGATTGTTGTAGTTAAGGAAGCCATAGATTTTACTATTGAGGATGTCTCATTTGTAGTGGCTACCAATTTTGAGTTTGGTTTTCATCTAAGTTAAGTAGTACACCCTTTTTTAAAAGCATCAAGAAATGAAAGTATCCTTCATTGGTGGAGAGATGGCATCACCCACTATTTCAGTCTGTGCAGCATCCAAAGGTAATTAAAAGATGGCCTGATTAAATATGTAGGCGATAATTTGGTTAATATACTACTATTTCGAAGTCAAAAATTTGTTGTGTTAATCTTGTTTACCAACGTGATTATAATGACACTCTGGATTATTTGCACACACCTCATAGAATTTAAAACAATATATTTTTATTAATCCTTTATTTTTTTTTATTGAATACTTTTATCCAAATTTCTACATATAATTGATATTAAATCTAGTAAAAACAAGGTTGCAACCACATCTACAAACACCTCAGCATCCTAGAGCTATGTCTACTCTCCTCTACAATCACTAAGCAACTCAACATTCCTTTTCAACCAGCAACCATCTCAACTTTCTTGCTTATCAAGAAAACCAACTTTAAACCAAGACAACTAGCACTACAATGTATAACTAGCAACCCTGTAGTGCAGTCATTGCAACATGCTGAATCAGATAAAAATAGTACAATAGCCAACTATAATTTGATGTAAAAATATGAATATTATCAATTATATAATCCTAGGGTTTCATTTATGTTCCAGTAAATGTGTATAAATATGTGATGTTCAATTTTGTATTAATTTAGAAAGCAATATACAAAGTTAGCATTTTTAGCTGTCATCTACACAAAACTCTTTACTCTTTGTCTTTCTTTCATTTTAACTTGGTATCAAAGCCATTGAATGGAAAATAATGTTGTAAATACCATGAATATAAACTCAAACACAACCATTAATCCATAAAATCAATAAACTCATAGAAGTCTCTTATTCCATACTTCATTTAAGTTAAATAAGCACAATTTCTTGGTTTGGAAAACACAAATCCTTCCAACCATAAAAGGTAATAGCCTCAAAGGGTTCATCACATCTTTTGATGAAGAATAGAATGTAATAACCACTAATAATCTAGTATTTCAACAATAGATTAAACAAAATTAGTTTTTGCTCAATTTTTACTCTTCACCATTAGTGAGAATATACATATCTCTTTCACCAACTATGTAACATCAAAAAAGTTATGGGATGTTATACTAAGACTATATTCTTCTCAGTCTCATGTTTGGATAATACAGCTCAAAAACCAATTGCAAACCACCAAAAAAGAAGCTATGACTATCAGTGATTATTTCTAAAAAATGAGAAGCACGGCAGATGCACTTGCCATCATAGGGAAGAGTGTAAGTAAAGAAGATCTTGATGAATACATCTTGAGTGGACTAGGTTCTAAGTTTTAACATCTTCTTAAGACTAAAGCTGATGACATTGGAGGATGTGTTTACATAACTCCTCATCTTTGAAAGTAGGTTAAACACAACAACACATCAGATAACATCAACATTGAAGCAAACATTGCTACAAACAACAAAAACTACAATTGAAATCAATAGAAAAGGAATGACACAACAAGTTAAAGCCAAGGATTTCAAGCTGTAAGAGGTGGCAATAGAGGCAAAGGCAGAGAAAGGATATACCAGGCTAGAAATCAATCCAAACTAACATGCCAAATTTTAAACAAAGGAGGTTATAATGTTATTATTTGCTAGTAGAATTTTAATCAAGAGTTTGAACCCAAAAATGCTAGCAACCAAAGCCAATCTTCTGCCTTCATGTCAACCCAGTAACTAAGTGAAAAAAGAGATTTATATCTTAATAGAGAAGCCACCAACCATTTCAAAAGTGAGTTGAGCAACCTTTCCAACAAAACTAAACACAAATGTAAACAAAAGTTGATTATATGCAATGGAAAAGGCTTGATATTCTATATATAGGGCACAATAGTTACAAAGTAAAAAAACAAAAACCTTTGAAATTGAAAAACATCTTAAATTAACCACACATCACCAAAACCCTCCTTACCATTTTAAAACTAACTAGAGACAATAACTTGATTGTTGAATTTAATGACAATGGTTGCATTGTGAAAGACAAGAACAAGAAGGTGTTGTTGTAAGGAGTGGATAAAGATGACTTGTACTTACTCAAGAGCAAGTGAGAAACTGAAAACAAAAACTTAGGAAGAATATTCGATAAGTCAAAATCCATTTTATAAATCATTTCTCTCTATGCTTCAGTTAATTCTAGTTGTCAAATTAGTTTAGAGTCACTCTTAAATCTTTCTGTTAGAAGAGTCAATGTCAAGTCTATAATTCCTGCAAATGTTTTATGTAACACCCACTTTTCTTTAAAATAAATTATTTAGTTATATATAGAAAATAAATGTTATGTTTTTATGAGGGTAAATGTCTACTATATAAAATAATTGAATGTTTTAATAATAAGTTATAACACTGGGTAAAATAGATAAAAGGAATAAAGTTAGGAGCTGAATTAAAATTTTCCAATATGTATATATTATACCCTAAATTGTGTTTAGGGTATTTTGCCGACTTTGGGAAGAAACAAAAGAAAAAAAAAAGAGAAGAGTGGAATTGTTCTTTAACCTTGAAAGTTATTAAGTTTTCTTCTTATTTTTATTTTCATCATTAGTATCAATGATTATTATGAGTTTTAGCATGCAATTGTTTTATACATGTTCATAAACAATTATAATTAGAAGGGTTTGAAACCTGATTTGGAGTGTTTAAGCATGATTTTTTTGTAATATAGATTAATGATTAAAATGAATATAAGTTTTAGAAAATTGATATATGACAGTAGATTAGTCCGAAAATTTTGTAAAATCATGTGTTATGAATTTAGAAAAAATGATTATGTTATAAAACTAGACATTTGTAGTTTCATGATTAATTTTTTTCATTCAAAAATATTAAATTTTCATTTTGTAGTGATTTTCTGAATCTGAGGCAAAGATGTGAAAACTGCTTATTTTTTTAGAATATCTAAATGACAAAATTACTTTCATTAATCAAATGACCTTTACAAATTATGAAATTTTTCACACTGATTTATGAATGTGTCTATTATATCATATTAAAATTTCAATATCAAATTATTTCTCTTCAAATTCGTTTGAATTTTTGAATGAACATAACTTATTGCTAATTTCTGTTTGGTAGAATTTTAAAATTTCAATGTCAAATTATTTCTCTTCAAATTCTTTAGAATTTTTGAATGAACATAACTTATTGCCAATTTCTGTTTGGTAGAATTTGAAGATTTCACAACGAAATTTATTTAAATAGTTATACTACTAATTTAGTCCCAAGACTATTCCTACCTTACTATCTCTATGTATATATCACCCATACTAAATTATGTTATATTTAGACATTTATTTTATTTTCTAAAAATTAAATATTGGAAACTACTCAATATATTTCATGTACCATTGGAATAAATGAACAAGTTAGGAATATGATAAGAAATAGTTTTATTTGGATTTAGAATTTAATATTTAATATTGATTTATATTATAATTCCTTAAAATTATGCTATAATGTTATGAGAAAAGAGTGTCATTTAAGGTAAAAGAAAAATCTTTAAACTTTATAAGGTCAGTTTTAGCAAATTTAGGAATATTAAATTGTCAAATGGATTAAATTATGTAAGTAGTACAACTAAGGTCTAATGAGTTATATTGTGATTTGTGATAGTGTATACAAACCTTATGAATGTTAATCTTTGATAATAGGTTAAAGTGTTTAAGTTTACTTAGTTATGATCTTTAAAATGTAAGTATACTAAATTTTTAAAAAAGAATCACAATAAACATATGTATATATTTGATTATATTTTTAAGAATCTTTTTCAATTATATGTTATGTTAAAAGTATTGGTTTTCACATTATTATGTGATTATGTGATTGTTCATGATGATATATTTATATATGTGATTGCTTATAAGTCATGTGCATTGGCATTAAAGTATGAACATATGCATTGTGTTTTAAGTGATAAGAAAGTGATTTTGGTAATAAAAATGTTCATCAAAGTTAAGATTTTTTGTTAGGGTATCGAATTCCATTACTTACTTAGGCAATTACAAGTTTATAAAGAGGTTTTGTAAGTTTGACCATTCCTTAGTTTGGTATAAGTGATAAGTATTGTTAAATGTTCTATATGACATACGAGAGACCTTTGGGAGTACCCTTAGGTATAGTGCATCTTCACATTCTTTTGATGATATATTTGTGCATGTAGGAGAACTCACCGCTGATCAAGATGAGATAATGACTCTTACTTTTAAGCATAAGCGTTTACTATTTTTGAAATTATATGACTCACTTGCATTTACCACACATACAGTATGTCATTGATGGATGACATTGGCTCAATATGTGATAAGTGATAAGTGAAGACCTACTAAGTGGTAATTGAATAAAGATATTCCTAATAAATTTTTGAATAAAGCTTCTTGAGTGTTAAGTATTATGAAAGTTTATGGAAACAACTATGGTTTTCATCTCATGCACATTCATCATATATATTATGTATGCATTATGTGTATATACATACACATAGTGGATGGATTTAATTAAAGCTTTTGTTATTCTTTGGTTTTTTAGGATTTAAAACTTTGGTATTTTTCATTTGTTACATTGTTGGATGACATAGTTTCCTTTTGGAGACTTATGTTTATCAATAATTATAAACTATTGACTAGTTGTTGTATTTATGAGGAATTAATAATTATTGAACTTTTCCTAGCCAAAGGTGTTATTTAATAAGTTTGAGTGTTGTTTGACCCTTTCAGGTTAGGGGCGTGACACTTTAGATGTTCTCTACAGGAAAATTAATTGTCTAAACAATCAACTCCTCATGAAAGTTATGTTATCTTGTAAAAATTCCAAGCCTATCAATAAAATTCAATTTTTATATTTTTGTGAAGTATGCCAATATGGTAAAATCCATATATTGAAACTCAAATCCAGCCAAAGCATAACCATGGGACCATTAGAATTTGTCTACTCAAACTTGCTCCCATATCTTCTGAGAATGACTTTAATACTATATCAGCATAGGTGATTATCATAGTAAATTCACTAGATCTTCTCGCTGAAAAACAAAGCACGTGCATCATAAATATTTGTGGATTTTATAACTCAAATTGAAAGATAACTGGAAAAGAAAAATATGATTTTGCAAACATATATGGAAACTTAGTTTAAGCCATTAGAATCAATTCTAAAAGAACAATGAGTGTTACTTAGACACTCCAGCCCATTCACCTCAATTCATAATGGAGTAGTGGAAAAGGAGAATAGGTATATCAATGAAACTGGATTAATTCTCCTAACCTAAGCTAACCTACAATTGAACTTCTAATGGCATGCTTTTAAGACTTTATTATATATACCTAATAAATAGGTAACCTACTGCATCATTGAATTATCAAACCCCCATTGAGAAATTATTCCATAAACAACCAGATTCTCATTCCTAAAAACATTTAGGTATGTCTGCTACTGATATCTCAAACCTTATAATCAACATAAGGTTAGGAAAGGTTTTCATAACAAGGCATGTCATCTTCAATGAGAAGGAATTCCCTTACAAAACAAACTTCTCAAACACTCCAACCAATGAGTCTTTTGTTTGCTCAAAGATACTTAATTATTAACCACTTCTTCTAGTTCCTCTGTTCTTAATTGCAGGGAATGAAACTAACAGATTGTCATCTCAAGCCACTTTTGCAACAACATTTTCAAATCCTGAAATTCCAACATAAGTGGAAGAAAGCTAACAAAATGAAACAGAAAGATTAGACAATCTAGAAATACTAGAAATTATTCCTAAAACAGACATTTTCATTCCCCAACAAAACCAAGCAAATCAAAACATGAACACACATACCTCATGGTAACTAGTCAAAATATAGGATCTTCAAACCCAAGTTATATCACATTGAGAAGAAATTATACCATAATGAATATGTGTTAGAAAAAATAGCAGAAGTAATACATGATCAAAATTGAAAGCAAGCAATGGTGAAAGAATACAATGTACTTTTGAAGAACTAAACTTGGGGTCTAATGCCAAGAATAAAAGTCATTGAAAGCAAGTGGATTTTCAAGCTAAAACACAATCTAGATGGGACAGTAGTAAGACAGAATGTCAAACTGGTGGTAAAAAGTTTTCATCAAATTGCTAGAAAAGATTTTAAAGAAATTTTCAACTCTATGGCCGAGTCATCAATAGTGAGGGTAGTGATAAAGTTTAATTGTGCATCATAGTTGGGACATCGAACAAGTGGATTTCAATAATGCCTTCTTAAATGGCAATTTAAGAGAAAATGTTTACTGAAACATTTATAAAGCATTGAAGACCCCAGAAAACCAAAACATGAAAGCAAACTTAGCAAAGCTCTATATGGCCTAAAACATGCACCAAAAGCATGGTAAGAGAAGTTGAAGTTGCAATTATTGACTGGGTTTTAAAAACTTAAAGATAGACACCTCCCTCTTTTTCTTGTTAAGAAAAAATGAGATCATAATTAGTATATATAGATGATATCTCATAACAGGATGTGTAGAAAGTCTAATTGAAGAGACAATCAATAAGCTAAATGAAACATTCTGCATAAAAGTACCACGGTCTTTAAGCTACTTTTTTGGAATTGAAGTGAAGAGGGCTAATCAAGATATACATTTGTCGCAAGCTAAATACATTCAAGATATCTTGAAGAAAATAAGAATGCAAAGAGATGCCAACCCCTTTGAGGACAAGTGAGAAATTCTTCAAGCATACAATAAATGATTTTCTTAATAAAACTCTATATAGAAGTCTAATGGGTGCATTTCAATATATCACACTCACTAAACCAGAAATTGCCTTTAGTGTAAACAAGTTGAGTTAGTTTTAAGAAAATCCTAAGCACCATCATTGGATGGGATGCAAGAGAATACTAAAGTATTTACAAGACAGACAAAGCCATGAACTCTGCCATACAAGAAAAAGAAAAATGAACCTAGTAGGACTTAATGATGTAAATTGGGCAAAAGACACTAATGACAAAAAGTGAACAAGTGGCTATGCAATCTTCTTAGTTGAAAATTTGTGTCATAGAGTTCTAAATGCAAAAGATAATGACTTTGATAGTAGCTCAAATAGCATGGATAAATTCCTTTCTCCCAGAATTGAATATGAATACAAGTCAAAAATTTGTTATATGGTGTGATAACCATAGTGTAATCTCACTAGTAGAAAATCTAGTATTCCATAGATCTAAACACTTTTGAGATTGATTTGCATTTTATCATAGAAAGATTGACAGAAGAAGAAGTAGAAATCACACACTTTTTGCTTTGTCAACCAACATTTCTCTTCTATTAATGACACCCCTAAATTAATCTAATAAAACCCTTTTATCTATAAATATTCCACTAAAAAAATTAATTTATTTTATTACTAAAAATGAACGGATGAGGTGTGCACAGAAACGATTCATGCTCGTCCATCGAGGAAGTTACGACCGTCACACGGACCGTGCAAAAAGCTCCTAAAGGATCCTGGATATGTACACATGCATATTTTAAAATTTAAACATTTTAAATATAAACTATAAAGTTTAGAAGTCATACTTCTTTAAATTGAATTTCGAAAAAGCAAGTCTAACTCCTCACTTGCCTTCAAGCATATCCATATGTCAGATTGGAAAATATAGTTCTAGTTTTGTTATGGGAATTCTAACCACTTAGAGTATTAGCTTCAACAAGCTAATACATGATTTTCTACACTAGAAAACCCTAGCTAGTTCAATAGGAGGAGAAAAGATTAATGAACCAATTTCATTCCATTTCTTGTCTCCTTTGCTCTATCTCTCTATTTTTCTTTCTTCCTTTAATCTTGTTCAAAATAAAAATTAGCAAGCTTCAATCAACATTGATGCTCATGGGTAAGAGAAATGAGAAAGAAGAAGATGAAGTCTTAGCCCTTAAGTCTCCACTTTATTCAATTCCAAATTGAATCAAATTCAATTGATTTCTAATCCACCAATACTTGTAACACCCTTATACATTTCATTCATCAAATGAATAAAATCATGTCAAGTGTCAAAAATGATAGGTAGATTCCAAAATTATCCAATTAACATTAATCACATTAAAGTAATAATTTAATATATTAATCAAATTAATACATTAATGAGAGAGAGAGAGAGAGAGATACATATATACTATTATTACTTTAATAATATAAATGTAATCCTTGTTTAGATATTTATATTATTACTTTAATAATATAATTATGTAATGATTAATTAGATATTTATATATTACTTTAATATATAAATACGTAATCATTACTTTAGATATTTAATATTATATTAATATATAAAAAAGATATTTTCTTATTTAATGATTTCTTTAATCAATATTAAAACATTAAATCTCAACCAATGATTCAAAATGAATAGACAAGATTTAATCAAAGGTTTGACAATTTGGTAACATCACATGGTGCCACTTGTCAACCAATAAACCATTTGATTAAATAATATTTAAATAATCAATAATGAATAAACTCATTTATTCATTAATATCTATATATCTTATACCTTTTTTAATATCATATATATTCATAGATCATATTTACATTATCCCACAAATTACCAAAATATTTTTCACATATATAAGTGCTAGAGCGTCCTAACCGAAAAATTTATTCTTTACTATAAAAATTAAATTGCTATCCGATAAAAGTATCGAAACAATATCATTAATTAAATTAATGATTATTGTATAACAGAAATTACCATTATCATCAAGTAACTGACTAATATGTGTGATCCCCTAAGTTCATTGTGAGCTGAACATGGATAAATACTAACTCTTGCGTATTTCTTCGATACAACTCTTTGTAACCAAAATGCCAATGATCATGTGTGACCTTTACCAAGATGTTATAACCCTCAGATACAAATGAATGAATATACTAAATAAACTCATTTAGTCGTATATGCATGTAGTAAAGTCCCTCTACTATCGACTATCAATTGAGTGCAAGTCATGATATTGTCAAACTCCTAACTCAATCATAAGATCACAACCTCAATCATATACAGGATTCGTATATCGGCAAAACACTTTTTCGAACACACATGCTTTGACCAAATACTTGATTCTCGTATATGAAAGTTACAAATAGGATCTTAAGCTCTAATATCTGAGCCAACAGATTCTATTTTTGTTATCACCTGTCCTCATATACTAAAACACATTGCCAATAAGCTTCTTTCACCAGGCATGGCTAGTCTGATGCTATATATACAAGTGAATAATGTGCCCTAGTGCGAAGGACAGTCGTAACACCTCAAGTCAAAAGACCAGTAGTATATTAGTACGGTTGTGTGGCATTTTATTGACTGTGGATTAATCACCTATGTGATTTTTCACATTCAGTAACATGTTCACTAACAAATTACCCATGTTTATACTCTTGTGACATAAGACTCGACACTCAACTATTAATATCTGATACTAATCCTTGGCAGTATTAAACATATCAGTCATGCAATGTTATATTCCCATATAACATTACCTCAACTGAGAACTGATTCAGATGTATTTAAATCAGAGACTTTGTACTTATATGTACAACTCTTTGCAGATAGAGTCTTGACATCATAATACATCACGGGATCTCATTCTGTATTATATATATAATAAAGCTTTGACGACCGAAATAAAATTTTCTGAACTTAAAAAGATAAATAAGCCCAATTTATTTAACATGGCTGGCTCAACCCATATGTTTTTAAATAACCCATTGTTTTTATGTAATTTGATTTGGTTCTTATCTTTTCACTTAGAAAGATCTAGAGAAATGGAGAGGAAAGAGGGCAAACCCATGGGAGACCAAAATGGGAAGAAAATGGGTTTGACCAATCAAGAAGAAGGAAATGGGTGCTTGGCCAAATGAGAAGAAAAGAAAGAAAGAGAAAGGAAGAGAAAAGAAAAAGAAAATGGGTTTGAAAAGGATCAACCGAGAAGAAGAGTAGAGGAAGAAGAAATTTGCTGAAAAGGAGAAGAGAAAGAGATTGAACGAAAAATTGAAGAAGATAAAAAGAAATGGGCTACCAATGACTTAAATACCCTTGCCGATTTTTAGAAAATTTGTGAATTGGTTGAGATAAACTTGTAATGAATGTAAGAATTATATAAGTCATTGGTTAAATTTTGAAATTGGTGCAAGGCAGTGAATGATTTCTGTAAATGGCAATATTTTGGCTATGCTTAATGTATGAGAAATGTGAAATTAAGTGCCAATAATACATACCAATGGTGGCAATGTTGAATACATGTGTGGCAGTGTTTGAAGTAGAGGTAATGTGAAATGAAAATGACAAAATGCATGAAAATGATGAAAATGCATAATGATTTATATATGGCAGTAAATATATTCCCTTGTGATAGTGTTTTGAGACATGAGGTGTTAAAATGTATGACCTTAGTAGTTGGGTTGTATGAAAAAAATAAGCAGAATATTGCATGTAAAAAGAAGACAAACTGATTATTAGAATTCCTGAACAGAGTTCGATAAATTAGAAATAAAATAAATTATAGACTTCCATATGATAAGTCATAAAGTACCAGGGAAACTAGACACAATTACGAAAAATGACGAGTTCCTAGTAAATTTTAGAAATGGTTGCTCTGTGTTGTATTTTCGTTTGCTGAAAATGCTAAGCAGCGTATAGAAAACCTAAAACAAAGTAATGTTCTCGACATCAGTTTTTAGCATTGTAAAATTCTAAAAAAAAAAAAACTAGACACATAGGGAACAACATATCCAAAAATTAAATCATTTCATGTAGGGATGAATTCCCAGCAAAGGTCGAAAGTCAGTTACCTTTTTCGACACGGTACACTGTCCAATATCTACGCAATAGGTACTAAATTGGTTATAACTCGAACATTAGGAATCAAAATCATGATCCGTAAAGGACCACGAAAACTAGATATGACAAGGAATGACATAATCAAAAATTAAATTTTTCAATCAAGAAAAAAATTCTTAGAAAATTCAGAAAACTCACTGCCCTATTGCGAAATGGGGTTGGAATAGTGTTCATTCATTTAGGTATAAGTTAGAGTTATAAAAGTTCAAATGAAGCACTGTAAAATACTATATAAATTAGACTCAAAGAATATAAGCATATTAAAATTTATTGCTAATTGATCTCAGCAAAAATGTTGCCTATATGCAGTGAAGTATTATTAAGAGAAATCGGAAAATAAAATTGAGAATATCCGACTTAGATAAATTTGGTTTGGACCCCGTAGTGATCTGAAATATTTGAATTTTATTGAAAAAAATGTACATGGATAATATAATTATTATGTATTCATTTATGACTATAAATTCTAATGAAAGTCATGTGGTGTAGATCGACAACGAGAATGTTCGTCAACCCTGCCTTAAATTGAATTAATCGATTCTGAACAGGTGAGTAGAATACTATACTATTTTATTTTTCTTAATATAATATTCATAATTATTTTATGCTTATGAGTTATGTGTGGAAGTGTTAATAAGATATGAGATTATGGCTAAGAGGAGACCAAAAATGTTGAACTAAGAGATTATGGTCAAAAGTAGGCCAAAGACGATATTGAAATGAATTTTACATTCATAATATATATATAAATATATATATATATAATTATGATGCAAAAATATATAGATATGCATATATATGGTTATGATACAAATATATACGTGTGTGTGTGTGTGTAATTTATGATGATATCAAGATTTAATATGAAATTAATGACATTATAATATGTTTTATATGTTTTCGAAGATGACTAAGTGTATTATAAATGTCAAGAAAATATGTGATGATAAAATTAAATTAAATCTGTTCGATGATGAGTAAGTGTCACACCTATTTCTTATTAACTGTAAATACATACTTACATTCCTTATATATAATGCTATTCTTTTTATTACACAAAACATAAACATTTCTAGTCAACAATTTTTTTTTTATTTATACATACCAAATATACATACATTACAACTCCTTGTAATACAAATAGATTATCAATTTCATATCCAGAAATATTCATACTAACCTACAATTCTATACACATTACTTAGCTAATCTACAAATTACATATATCAAAAAATAAAACTACGAATACGGCTAACATCTTTGCTTGCGTTCTCGGTCATCCTTATGTGCTATTATCTGAAAAATAAATTTTTCAATAAATGGTGAGATAAACATCTCGGTAAGTAAATTATGCAAGTATTATATGTCAATGCAGTACAAATCTATAAAAACTTAAATAATTAGTACATTTTCAAACTTTTCCAATTCTATAAAGTTCATTCAAATACAACCATATTCAGAACAGCTTAGTCAATTAGTATCACCTGCACCCACGGTGACCCGGTTACAGAACGTAATCACGTGTTCCGTATTACGTTGTTATTCACATTTACATATAACAGAAGCGCACACGACGTGCTAAACAGAATTCTTACTAGCCTACAAACCTCGCCTTTAACACGAGGTCCGACTAGATCAGAATAACATAACTAATGACTAAGCCATAAAACATATTCTTTTTCAAACATTTCACACATTGACAACATTATATATTTATTCTCTAAATGCGATATCGGCGTAAACATTTAAATTCATAAACATTTCGTTAATCATTTCATAGAATTTCATTGGCGTACCAACATGTACAAATCACATTTTCATCAAACATCGAATATCGCATAATTTTCAAAACATTAAAATGCATGCACAATCTACTTACATTTGTTTCCGCTCTTTCCAAGTATGTTCTTATGTTAATATTCCGTACCTAAAAATAAATTAACACCACCTATTTCAGTTACGCATTCATACTCGTCGTTACCTACCTACAACATCCACATATCCCAAAAATGATACTTAACGAATTCCTAAAACATGTTCATCATCATATTTACTTCATTCAATATTCTATATATACCTATACATACATATAACTAGATATGTATATTACAAAAATTTCTGGAAATAAAACACATTTGGCGTACATTTCCGAAATCATTACATGTTACCATTTCCATCAATTCATTTTCCACACATCCGCATTATTAAATCTCAAACACTCCCAAATATTTCAAACAAACTCGGCTTACCGAAATTGTCGAGATTCGATTCCAATTCCACCATTCACCATCTCAAATCTACACAAAACAATTTAAGTCATCATAAATACATATTATACATTACTTACAATTTAACATTAATATCACTATTTTTAATAAAACTCAATCAATTTTATAATGTGCTA
>JAXCLQ010036227.1:10855-23836 GCA_035584115.1 Cedrela odorata | reverse complement strand
ATATATATATATATATATTTATATATGATTGTGGTTTTACATTGGTGATGGCCGGGAGGTCTAAATTGTGTATATGACTGTAGCTACAGGGTAGTAGCCTAGGGACGGACTTATGAGAGGCCGCCTAGGTGAGTGCGCCACAGGTGAAGCAGTTATATGGATTGATATTGTAATGTTGCCCATCTGTGGGATTGTCGAGGACAGTCATGAGTGTCACCAAATGACTACTTGAGGCAAACATTAGTGGTGGGCAAATTTAAAAATTTGCATGCTTTCTTTATATTAAAAAGAAAATGTTTTAACAATCGAGCATTGATTTCTTTATATAAAGCCCACTAACTGTCTCGAGATTACCACGGCCAAGGTAATCACCGAGAATAGGAGCTAGCCCAGAAATTTGAATGACAGGGCATGTTTTTATCAAACTAAATTGTTTTATGTTTAATTACAACGGACTTTCTTAAACTGTATTTTTGTTTACTCACAGAGTATATCCCCATATATTTACCCCCTCACCTTTTAGTTTCAGAGAATCTAGTATAGACAAGACGACATTGGGTGGTGGTGATCAGTAAAAGGGTGAATAGCCCTCAGGTATAGAGGATATTCTAAACTCACAGAGTTTATAAATTAGTTCACTGGGTATCTTATTTTGAAACTATTTTATGTTTGGAATTAAAGTAGCAATGATGTAATTTGATATGTACTAAAAATGTATTTTAAATTACGTATATTTGCATTTATGGATTAATTTGGAAACTATCTCTAAGAGACATTTATATACATAGATATATATCTTATGAACTATTTTGGAAACTGTATTGGAAATATACTTGAGTATATATATAGGGGATAGGTACCCAAACAATTTTATAGGCCTGAGGGGCATATTTAAGAATTAAAAATATGTCTCGAGGGTCTGTGGCAGTTGTCATGTATGGACCCCACAGATGGGAGAGTGACAATTCAATTAGTATCAGAGCCCAGGTTTTCGAAAAATATTTTTGGAAATGTGTTTTAAAGTAATTTTTGGAAGTGTATTATTTGATTTTATTAAGTTTTTGAAAAGTACCTAGTGAACAAAGAGTGAGTCGAGTCTCAGGAATTGATCACCACCAATATATGTATATAAAGATTTTGAACTCGTAAATTCCTTTTTGTAGAAAGAATGCCACTGCGGTCTAATAGAGGAAAGGGTAGACCAAGGAGAGAGATTGACCCCTGTTAAGAACCAGATGCTTCATCATTTGTTCCACTGCCTGGAACTGAGTAATCACAAATACCTCCTCCTCAATATCCACCACCAGGAGCAGGAATGCCTCCTCCAATGACTCCAGAGGCCTGGGCAGCCTTTATGGCATAATGGAATACTCAAGGGCTTTATCAAACACAAGGACTACCAAGGCCGACATCGTATCCCTATCCATACCCTTATCCTTATTCGTATCTAGGGACTGCTATAGCACCACCAGCAATTGAGCCATCTAGATCAACTCCAAAACTTTCCAAGCTTATAAAGGAAATCAGATAACTTGGGAGTGTACCATTTAGCGGTACAATAGATGCAATAGTAGCCAGTAGGTTGTTAAAGAAAGTGAAGAAAGACTTAGAGGATATGGGGTTAGAGTATGACGTTATATTAAAGATAACTACACGATTGTTAAAGGATAGTGTAGCTAAATAGTGGGAAAATACTCAAGCTAGGTCGACATAACCTTTGACTTGGGCTGAGTTCAAGCAGGAATTTAAGGACCAATATTCTAACCCTTTCCATTGTAACCAAAAAAAGCAAGAGTTCCTGAGGCTGAAACAGATGGTAACATAGTTATAGAAAATGAAACTCAACTAAAAGAGTTGGTGGAGTTTGTACCAGAATTTGCCAATGAGGATAACTTATGTGCTAAGTTTGAGGAAGGGTTAAACTTTGAAATTAGAGAAAAGATGTCATTGACTGGGAATCAGAATTATAAGGAGATGATTCAATTAGCTCTAAGGGCAGAGAAGCTGGTGAGGGAAAGAAAGTCTCAAGGCATGCTCCAGAAGAGAAAAGATCTTAATAAATAGATGGGTCAACCGTCCAAAAAGAGTCGTAGCAGTGGCTTTTCTAGTAGTGCTTCAGCTACTAGTCTAGCCAGTAATCCTTCATTTTCCCTACCAGGTCAAAAACCATCTCAGTTTGCATCTTTAGCTCAAGGGTCGGCACAGAGTTCTGGATAAAGACAAGGGAAAGAGAGATGTAGAGACTGCAAGAATTACCACAGTGGTTCATATAGAATGCCTCATATGTATTTTCACTATAGGCAGCGGGGACATATGAAGAGTGATTGGCCCAGTTTAGTCTAAATAAGAACTGGCAATCGACCTGTAGCCAGTCAGAATCCTACATACCCTTTATATCAGCAACCAATGAATCAATCAACAGTTCCAGCTAGTGGAAGGTCAAAAGTGGGTAGTTCTTCCATTACACCATTAGGTTCTCAAAGGAACCAAGGTAGAGTACAGACTCGTGTATTTGCCCTCAATCAAGAACAGGCTCAGATTAATTCGGAAGTAGTGATAGGTACTATAACCATTTTCAACCAAGATGTACACATCCTTATTGATCCAAGTTCAAATAAATTATTTGTTAGTCATGCATTCGCATCTCATGCCGATAGAGAATTGTCTCCTTTAGAGCCAGAACTGATAGTTCATACCCTTTTAAGGTAAAAGTTATTAAAAAAGATAGTCTTTAGAGAATGTCATGTTATTATAAATAGGGTAGAATTGGAAGCCGATTTAATTCCTTTGATAATGCAAGATTTTGATGTCATTCTAGGAATGGATTAGTTATCTCAGCATCGAGCTTCAGTGGGCAGTTTCACTAAATAAGTTATGTTTAGGAAGCCGGGTAAACCAAAATTAGTAATGATGGGAGAGCATAATGTGCTTTCCATATGTGTAGTATCGGCAATTGAAGCACATAGATTAATAAGGAAAGGCTGTCAAGCATATTTGGTGCATGTAATTGATACCTCGTTTTTAGGGTATTCGATAGAACAAGTGTCAGCAGTACGAGAATTTCCAGATGTATTTCCAAATTAATTGCCAATGCTACCACCAGACAGAGAATTTGACTTCAGTATCGAGTTAGTACCTGGTACTACACCGATATCAATAGCTCCATATCTCATGACACCTACTGAACTTAGAGAATTAAAGGTGCAGCTTCAAGATTTGGTAGATAAGGGATTTATTCGACCAAGTATGTAACCTTAGGGTTCACCAGTTTTATTTTTTAAGAAGAAGGATGAGACCTTACGTTTATGTATAGATTACCAACAGTTGAATAAGGTCACCATCAAGAACAAGTATCCATTGCCGAGGATTGATGATCTATTTGATCAATTACAAGGTGATGGCATATTTTCCAAGATTGATCTAAGATCAAGATACTATCAATTGTGGATTGGGGAGAGTGATGTACTTAAGACTGCTTTTTAAACTCGTTATGGGCATTATGAGTTCCTTGTAATGCCATTTTGGTTAACCAATGCCCTACTGCATTCATGGATCTCATGAATCGAGTGTTCCATCCTTATCTTAATAAATTTGTGATTGTGTTCATAGATGACATCTTGGTATACACAAGAACCAAGAAAGAACATGCCCAACACTTGAGAATTGTGTTACAGATTCTTAGAGAAAAGGGATTATATGCCAAGTTTTTAAAATGTGAATTTTGGCTTCAGTAAGTAGTATTCTTGGGGCATGTAATATCGAAGGAAGGAATTTTTGTTAATTCTTATAAAATCGAAGCCATAGTGAAATGGGAAAGGCCAAAGAATGTTACAGAGATTAGAAGCTTCCTAAGATTAGCAAGTTATTATTGTAGATTTGTGGAAAGTTTCTCTGTGTTAGCAGCCCTATTGACATGATTAACAAAAAAGAAGTGAAGTTTGAGTGGGATGAGAAGTGTGAGTAGAGTATCCAAGCATTAAAAGATTGATTTACCTCTGCTCTAATTCTAACAATTCCTACACTAGGAAGTGGGTATGTTGTGTATAGTGATGCCTCTAAACAAGGACTTGGGTGTGTACTGATGCAAAATGGGAAGGTGATTGCTTATGCTTCTTGTCAGCTATAAAAACATGAAGTTAATTACCTTACCCATGACTTAGAGTTAGCAACAGTGGTTTTTGCTCTGAAGATTTGGTAACACTATTTGTACGGAGAGCAGTATCAGATCTTTACAGACCACAAGAGTTTGAAGTACTTACTCACCCAGAAGGAACTGAACTTAAGAGATAGGTGATGGTTAGAATTTATCAAGGATTATGATCTGGTCATCGAGTATCATCCAAGGAAAGCTAATGTGGTAGCAGATGCATTAAGTAAGAAATCATTTGTTTCATTAGCATTTCTTCGAATAGCTTACATGCCTTTATTGGTAGAATTGAAGGCTTTGAATGTAGCCTTTAGTTATGATGATGCTGGAGCCTTAGCGGCCAAATTTATTGTGAGATCCATGTTGGTGAAGTAAATCAGAGAAAGGCAAAGGCAAGATGATAACTTAGCTAGGATATATTATGAAGTACTTGACGAGAAAGAAGGTGATTTTTACCTCACATCAGATGGTACATTAACTTTGAGCGGCAGAGTATGTGTGCTTGATATTGATGAGTTAAGGAAAGCCATTATGGAAGAAACTCACTGTTTTACATTTCCTATACATCTAGGCAGTACCAAGATATATCGAACCATCAAAGAGAATAATTGGTGGTCAAGTATGAAGAAAGACATTGCAGAATATGTGGACAAATGTTTGGTATGTTAAAAAGTAAAGGCAGAACATCAGAAGCCAGTAGAGACACTTCAACTGTTACCTATTCCCGAGTGGAAGTGGGAACACATCACGATGGATTTCGCAGTTGGGTTACTGAGAACACAATCTAGACACGATGTTATTTGGGTGATCGTTGATAGGCTTACAAAATCTGCATACTTTTTACCCATTCGAGTCAAGTACTTATTAGAGAAACTGGCAAGGCTTTACATAGCAAAAATCGTAAGACTTCATGGAGTACTAATTACTATGGTATCAGATTAAGATCCCCGTTTTACATCTCAATTTTGGCCAAGACTATAAAATGCAATAGGTACTACCTTAAACTTCAGTTCTGCTTTCCACCCTCAGACCGATGGTCAGACAGAAAGGACCATACAGTCATTGGAAGATATGCTGCGAGCATGTGTGTTGGTTTTCCAAAGTAGTTATGATATACATATTCTATTGATTGAATTTGCATACAATAACAGTTACCAAGCCAGCATTGATATGGCACTATATGAAGCTTTATATGGTAGAAAGTACAAAACCCCATTATGTTGGGATGAAGTGGGTGAAAGGAAACTTGAAAATGTTGAACTGATTAAGATGATCTTAGAAAAGGTGAAAGTGATTCTGGAGAGATTAAAGACGGCTCAAGATAGGCAGAAGTCTTATCCAAATCATAAAAGAAGAAATTTAGAGTTTAATGTAGGTGAAATAATGTTTTTGAAGGTATCACTTTAGAAAGGAGTAGTTCGTTTCAGAAATCGAAGAAAGCTCCATCCTCGATACATCGGACCTTTTACGATCATTGAGAGAATTGGCTCAGTAGCATACAGATTGGAATTACCCTTAGAGATGCAACAAACACATGATGTCTTTTATGTCTCGATGTTGAAGAAGTATGTTCCCGATCCTTCACATATTATTGGACCTCTACCCATAGAACTTCGAGAAGATCTTAATTATGAAGTTCAACCAGTAACACTCTTTGATAGACAAGAACGAGTGCTAAGGAGTAAAGTAATTTCTATGGTAAAAGTCTTATGGCATAGTGCCACAATAGAAGAAATGACATGGGAACCCGAGCATGAGATGCAACAGCAATACCTCTACTTATTTCACTAACTAGGTATGTTCAATTTTGAATTATGAGTAAAAATTTTATAGATATCATCATTTCTATCATGAAGAGTAGAATTTTGGGGACAAAATTTTTCTAAGGGGGTAGAATTGTAAACCCCGTTCTTCAAACATAAGGGTAAAATGGTCATTTAAGGATATTCAGTATCACACGTGCATGATTTAAGATTTATTTGACACATTTACGAGGCTTAGAAAAACTTAAGTTGACTTAATGAAATAATTAATGTGGATTTATTAGTATTTTTCAAAATCTAAAAAGGGACCAAATTAAAAGGTTTTCAGGGACTAAATTGCATGATTTTCAAACAATGGAAGTCGAGTTGCTGTAGAGGTACTGTAGCAAGGCGCTGTAGCATTCAGTCGACCGGATGGAGTAAACGGTCGACCGGCAATATCTGAATTAGAACCGATCGACTGTCTGGGAGTACTGTAGCACTATTCATGCATTATTTACGCACTGTTCATGGTTACTGTAGCAACCAATTGACCAATTAGAGAAAATGGTTGACCGGTTTGTTGGAAAAATGAATTTTTCTAGAAAATTTTGAAGGTTTTTTAGGGTATTTTGGTTTTTTCACCTTTACATAAATATACGCACTTCCCCAACAGTTCATTAAGCTTCTCTCACTCTCCAAAAATGTAAAAACCCTTCTTCCCCTCTTTATAATTTCGTTTCCCTCTTCCCTTACCATTTCTTCACCATTTCTTAAATCTCCTTTGATTAAATTCAAAATTTCCACCACAGAAAAGCTCCTCATGACATTATCTACAAATTGGTACTCAATTTAGGCTAAGAAGTGCAAGAATTAATATTGACGAAATTGGGGTTTTGAAGATAAGTTAGAGCTTTTACATTTCAACTACAAATTGAGGTTCTTTGGGGCTTGAACAAGTAACTGGTAAGTCGAGTAGCTCATTCTAAGCATGATTTTAGGATTATGAGCATATTGAAATTTGTATGTTACTGTTCAACCAAAAATTTGAGTTTGATTTTGTATAGGAAATGTAGATTAGTCTTTATAGTAATGATTAGAAGTATTTGACGACAAATATACGATAATTTATCGTTTGAACAAGTATATGTATTATTGCCGAAAATGTAAATCTTGTGAAATTGTGTTATAAATAAATAATTGAACTCGAAAAGATATGATATTTGAAGTATATTAGTTGAATATTGATTAGAAGTGAATATTAACATTTGAGAGAAATATTGGAAATTGATTTGGTAATGTGAAGTTGAAGATGATACTGGTCGTGAGATTCTGTTATTGGGAATCGGTTAAATGACCCCCGTTAGAAAGCCTCGCGAAGTTAAATGTGCTAAGCTAAGAAAATTTAGACATGACGACTACAACATTTTCATTTCATGCATGAATAATAAGTGATTAGAATTTCGGAATTTATAACAATATATATATATATACATATACGTGTGTGTGTGTGTGTGTGTGTGTATTATAAGCGTCAAACACCTAGGAGAGGAACACACTAGGCGCAAGGAATAGTATTGGGAGTTAATACCCTCCCTGTTATGGTGAGTGGATTTAAACCATTTTTATGATTTTTTAAAACTGTTTTACAAAACTTATATTTTCACGAAATAAGAAATAAATTTGATATTATTGTTATTTAACAAAAATGTGAATGGCCTGTTTAACAAGTTGATATGCTAGTGGCCTGGAGGCCTGGTTTGAAATTGAAAATGCATTCACTATATTATTATTGGAAATGAATTGATTTGAATATATATATGCTTGTGGTTTTGCATTGGTGATGGCCGGGAGGGCCAAATTGTGTATATGACTATATCTACAAAGTAGTAGCTTAAGAATGAAACTGTGAGAGGCTGCCTAATTGAGTGCGCCGCGAGTGGGGCAGTTAACCCTCAGGTACAGAGGATATTCCAGACTCACAGAGTTTACAAATCAGTTCACTGGGTTTCTTGTTTTGAAACTATTTTATGTTTGGAATTAAAGTAGCAATGATGTAATTTGATATATATTAAAAATGTATTTTAAATTATGTATATTTGCATTTATGAATTGATTTGGAAACTGTCTTTGAAAGACATGTATATACATGGATATATCTTATGAACTGTTTTGGAAACTGTATTGGAAATATACTTGAGTACATATACAGGGGACATGTGCTCAAGCAGCCTTACAGGCCTGAGGGGCATATTTAGAAATTAAAAATATGTCTCGAGGGTTTATGGCGGTTGTTATGTGTGGACCCCATGGGCGAGCATGACAATAACTACATTCGACACCTACTCCAAGTAGTGTAGTTCCCTGATGAAATTTATTTTCATCAATTTTTACACCTCAATATGCACCATTTCTCTTTGTTTTACATTGAATAGTCACCTCTTCCATTTCACGGGCTTGTATTTAAGATCGACTGTAAGCTAATGAGAAATTATCCGATGATCAATCCCTGACATATCTTCTTGTGTCTAGGTATAGACGTCCATGTGGTAGTTTAAAATGTCATTAAGCATTTTCTTCTACTCCTCGGGGAGTTGAGAACTAACTTTGATTGTTTTCTGCAGAGTTTCCTTGTTCAGGATCACAGATTTTAGTTCTTCCACTAGTTCTACTGCTGGCCTATCTGATAGGCCTATCTGCTTAAACTCTCCATCTTCCGACCGAGCTCCAAACCCACATCATTGACTCCTAGGACCTCTCCCTAATGACGCTTTGAGACATATTATGTGCCCTTCAATAAGGTGGCAAAGCATGATGGGGTTTTCTTCTGACTTCTTCTGATGATGCCAATATCTTCTCCTACTCTGAACTTTAGTTCCATATAGTGGATGCTTTCCACTACCTTTGTGGTTCTAAAAAAGAGCCTCCTAAGAATCATGGTGTAAGATATCTTGAGGTTGACTACTTGGAACTCAACCATTGTAGTCTTTTGATAAGGTTTTTCTCTTATAGTGATAGGTAATTGTACTATGCCTAATGGGTAGATGCATGGTTTGCAGAATCCAGGAAAAGCTATTTCTTAAATCTTTGATCCTTAAGGAATCTAAAGTTTCTTTAAAAATAATGTCAGCCAAACTCCCCATGTCTACTAATAATTGACTGACTTGAACTATTTTCATTGCTAGGGTTATTACCAAAGTGTCATTATGTAGGTAATGCACTCCCAGTTCGTCTTTATTTCTAAACATAATCGGGATTGAGGAGATTCTTTTCTTTTTCTTGGCTCTCATATTCATGACGTGGGATTCGAGGTGAAATTTGGCAACGAGTATTTTGAATAATTCTTTTTCGCCTTATTTGAATTTCCCGCCAGCATAGTTCCGCCAAAAATCACAATTGCCTAATGCTCATCAGCCTTCTCATGCCAGGCCCTTCGATCCAGGGAGTCAAGCTCTCCTCGTTACTTGCCACAAAATCTTGCAAATAATTGTTTTGGATTAGAACTTCAACCTAATTCCTAAGGTCGAAGCACACATCCGTTAGGTGTCCAGTGCTTTAGCGAAACTCACAAAACTTATTATTGGCGTTCCTACTCGATTTTGTTTTTACGAAGCGTGGTTCTATTAATATGGTTGCTCGTCTTTTTGTAATATTCCAAATTTGGGAGTGTTATTGGCAGGTGATAGGTTCTTCCCATCACCTTAACCCTTACACAACCTACTGTATATGCAATATCAAGCAAACTCATATATCAACATAACTCAGGGCGTTATGTCGCCACTGCTAATATATATATATATTAAATAATACTTTATACCTTAAAATAATATTGATTATACATTTGTCAGTCTATATACATGCAACCCAAGACATTAGCAACATTTATTATATAACAAAACCAAATAAAACTATTAATCTCTATATGAGATGGACCCAACGTAGTGGTGACTACGACCCTTGACCTCTCCTCTAAGTCCATATCTTTAAGATGCTATGTCTACTCACCAACTAAGGATTTTTTACAAAATTGGTAGGTAAGGGGGGTGAGTCTAATAAGACTCAGTGATTGGATGATATATACACAAACATTACTTCTAATATATATATTTATACCTTGCTATCAATTACATATTTTTGTCATCACTCGCATAGTCATACCATCGTTTGTATACTCATGCCATTATTTGCTTATTCATATGAAATATATATATATATATATACACATGTAACAATCATTTGCATTTAAACAAAAGCAATTTCCAATGTATCAAATAAATAATTCATCACTCAACAACATACTAGTGTTTAATGGCATCCCCTCAAACATCCCAATGAATAACGCAGTGTCTTAGGGTTCTCGTTTACTGCCATCCCCCAAGATACTAAAATAACACCAATCGTTAGGTGCATACATCTATATCTAGCCCATGTCCAGAGTTACGCACTTGACCGAATAAATAAACAGTTCATATTCAAGGATTACATGCTTGACTGGGTAGAGGGATCATATACCTTAGGGCGTCTCATCTATCGCCATCCCCCCAAGTCATCTAACTGGATCCATGGATCAATCCTATGGCTTAGACTACACACACACACACGTACACGCATCCAAGCATAACAACAACTATAACATCACATTAAAAAAATAAGAAAGCATTGCACAAAATCAATATAGTTCACTTTTCTTCATTACATGTTACCACACATCATACCAAGGTTATCATGCAGAACCAATGGTAAGTCAACACAACTGTTATTTCCATCCCAACATACTACGTACAGTCATCGTACACACTACACTTCTCAACATCAACGCATTCACCTTTCTTTTCATTTCATAACACAATACATTTAACTCATTTTACATAGACAATAGCTAATCGTTTTCATTTACGGCCATTCTCAGTTTACAACATATCAAGATCATTTTATGTAATCATTGCAACTCATCTTGAAAGCACATCAATTAGTTTGTTCATATTCGTTTCAATATTGATTTCATATGCATTCTCAATACCAGTTTCATATGCATTCTTAGTGTTAAGTTCATATGCAATTTCAGTATTATTCTCATATACACACATGTATATTTACATACATCTATATAACAAACACTCACTCACCGGTGTCGGGCTGTGGTATACTTAATCTATCACGGGGTCGTCGGACGATCGGTCTGACGATCTACAACATATATGTTACTATGTTAGATTTTTTCATTGTAACTAATTAGATATACAATTATATTATGCATGTAAACTATCTCATCCAATGCCACCCCCCCTTCCCAACCAATAAGACTAAACCAAATTTACCCATTTCAAATATTAATATGGCGCTCACTACGCATCGACTAACTTCAAACTCGCGGTACATTACACTGGTAAGGTATCTCAACCTAATTTTCTCAAGACACATTCTACTACGTGTCTAGTTTCTACCACTTGCAGATTCACATTTCGAGTTCAAATACTTTAGTTACAATCGATTTTCGCCACCCTACTTAGTGTAGTCAGCTGTGAACTGCCGATAGGGTAGCTCGATTCTTACAAAATCTGGTATTGCCTCACTCAATATCTTGACTTGGTTTTCAGCTATGTCAATCTCCTATATGTCTAGTTTATGCAAAATTTTATGATTCCTCAATTCAAGGTCCGAAACTCCCAAATTCCCATTTTACTGAACTCTTCGCAGAAATTACTTGCGACTGATGCTCATGCGTTTTGCTCGCATTCTCACTCTTTCAGCACTTTGCTCATGTGCACTACCCTATACACGTATTATAACACTTCTATATTATCATTTTATCAACTCACAAGACTCACCACATGAACACATAATTGCAATGCACCGATGTCGCAAGTTCATGTTACAATTTTTCGGTGAAACAACACTTCTCACAATAACGCTTTTCAAGCTTATCAGCATTACTTCGCACATATAATTTTTACATGAACAATTACAATTCACACTCAATATATATTGTTCCAATTTAGTTTAGTCATTTTGTCATTTTAGCAGCCAAGATTTCTATAACACAGCACAATTAATGCACAAATACTAGCTAATGCATGTATAATCAATAAATTAAGCATTTAGCCACCATATACCTTACCCAAGCTTGTTGAATGGTCTCGTCCTTGATTTGTCCTACTCCTTCCCTCTTGGTAAAACTAGTTCTCAACTTTTTTACTTTGTTTTCTAGCCAACCTTTGTCATTTTAACACCAATTTTGGTAACACACTACCTTGTTTTCCAATTTTCACTTCATCCTAACCTCTTCTTCTTCTATTGCATCAGTTTGGCCAAGGACTTCACCTCCTCTCTTTAAATTGTTTACCAATTTCAGCCGAACATACTCTCTTCTCAAACCTATTCAGCCACTCTTCTTTCCTCTTGCTTGAACCACTGAAATTTCTTCTCAATTCATCCAAATCTCCCACCATGGCTACATATCTTTTGGTTTCCTCTTGCTCACACTTTTGTTCGGCCAAAATTCCAACTTCAATTTTGGAACTCTTGCATCAATTGAGTAAATCTCCTTCCCCTTTAGCTAGCTCTTCACTTAATCGGCCAAAGTATTATCCATGCATGCATCTCTCGATTTTTCCTTGTTTCTTCTCACCTTTCCTTACTTAAGATCACTTTGCTCACAATTTCCTTCTCAATCGGCTAACTCCTACCACACATGTATGAATCTTCTTTCTGATGCTCTCGGTTTGCTTTCAATTTTCTCTCCCATTTCGGTTTCTTGGCTAAAGAATGGATTGTATGAATGAAACAATGATATTAAAGAAGGCAATATATATATACACATGGGTTATGTTTAGGTATATATATATATAGTACAATGCATTATATATATATATATTTAAATGTATATATTAACACAAGTTTAAACAATATATATATAAATATATCTATATATTTATATATTTGCATTGGTTTAACTATTATACATATTTGCCATACAAACATTATATGTATACATATATGTGTTAATATTAGTTTAACTATTATGTATATATACACTATATTCACATATATATATTGGCACAAGTTTGATTAATATATATATATATATATATA
>JAXCLQ010036196.1:0-23849 GCA_035584115.1 Cedrela odorata | reverse complement strand
GCCTACAAGCAATTCCCAACACCAAACTTATTCCGACAAAAACGACAGCGTCTGTTGGATTTCCATCACTTTCATTGTTCGAAGAACCAGAGTTGCTGCTGCTTTGTTCTGCTAACATTCTGTACGGTAACAGACCTTCCTTAACGCTCTCCATTATTCTCCACCTGATTCTAACGCTGAAGAGACTAGAGCTCAGTCTGAAGACGAAGAATTGGTAGATAAGAGGAGCGAGAAGAATAATTTGCAGTGCGAATCGTACGTCCCACTACGATTAGATTTTTAATTCCCGTAAAAAAAAAAAAAAAAATTATAACTGGGGCAATTATCTGTTTTTCAATTAAAAATATTCTTTTCTTTTTTTGTTATTTATCTATTAAACCTAAAATTTTGAATTTGAATTTTTTTCTTTAATTATAATTTTGCACGTAAATTTTAAGAAAAATTTAATAAATCTTAAAAAAAAAGCGTTAAAAATAAGCTTAAAGATGATTTGGTGCTAATTTATTTATTTTAATTATAATTTTTTGTTTGAATTTTAAAAATTTAAAGAGTGAATTAACAAAAAAGAAGATATTCATCGTGAAAGAGAAGAAATTTATCGAAAAAATATGAATTTTATTGAGAGATGATAAAATTTTATATGGAATTAATTTTAAAATTGAATTAAAGAAAATTTGTCCGAATAGTCTTAAATATAATTTTTTTTATTAAATTAAAAAATATAATTTGACCTAAAAATTAAGCCATGGCCGTTAAAAACCCTTAGTCACCCAACATAAATTTATAAGTTTAATAATAAAAATAAATAAATAAGTTAAAAAGTAAATTGTTCTACCTAAATTTTTTTCAAATTTGTATCATTAAACTTTGTTTGCTTCTTCATTCCCTTTAAATGTAGTGTAATTTATGTCCAATGTGCCTCCAAAATAGTTATATTTCCTTTTGATTCATATATTTTATATGTCTATCCTGAATAGCATGTGAATTTATTGGAACATCCTTGTACTCGAAACAATCGCAACTCATATTGCATTCGATCATGCAATGTCGATGGTCGTGTAATGTTAACAGTATGATAATTACATTCGTCGTATAATGTCGTTTATATATTATAATATAGCCATATAATATCATATTCATAAATTTATAATATAAATTCTTACAAAATAACTATATATTTTGTAATATATTAAAACTTTTGTGAATTTTTAACTTGTGTTTCATTAATATTTCACATGTGTTCACTTTCGGAAATATAAAAAATATTTTTAAATTTGTAATAGATAATAAGTTTCAAATACGACGATGATTTTGTTGTAAAATTTAGTTTAAAGTGATAGATAAAGAGGAAGATATAGAAAGAAACTTTTCTCCTTTTTTTTTTTTTTTGTAGAGGGTGTTTATAACGTTTCACTTCAAAAAGCATAATTATGTAAAAAATTTTAAAAGGACATATACATGTAATTTATTATATTTTTTATAGGATTTTAAATAAAAAAACGTTATAGAATATATGTAACACCCATAATTTTGATAATTTTTAATTTTATGATTTAAAATTATTTTATTTTATTTAAAATTAGCATAAAATTAGGAGTTTGATATATAAATGGGATATTGTTGAGTTCAAAATATATGTTAGACTCATTTATGAATCTGTGGAAGTGAAAAAATATTTCAGTTTAAGCCTAAATATGAAATTGGGCAAAAAGGGACATTAAGCTATGTGAATAATAGGCCATATTTTTATAAAGAAAAATTAATCTCAACTCTCAATTTGCTTAAATCTTAGCTATTCATTTGTTTTGATCTTACTCATCCATTTAGTTTCATTGAAATTATGATTTTAGTATTAGACATGGATGAATTTAACTATTTATTTATTTTAATTGTAGATATTAATTTTGGTCATTAGATTAAAATAATTCATCTTAGCCATTTAATCTATTTAGGTGTAAGTAGGAAATAATGAAAATATTCAATTCCAAAATTGAATCCATACATTTACATAAGAAATAAAGAAAGAAAATAAAGAAAATGGAGAAAAGAAAAAAAGGAGAAAGAAAGAAAAAAAGAAAGAAAAGAAAAGAAAGAAGAAAAAAAATTGTAAGTCTTGTTATTTTACATCCATCTAATTTATTTTTGATTTATATATATATTGATGCAGCAAAAATTTTTTCTTGGGCTCCGTGCACCAGCAATGATCTTCTTATTCTTTTCTTATCTGCTAGTTTTGACCCGCGCTCACAATCAAAGGTTATGGGGGTAAAAAGCCGGTCGTTCAGTGAAAACCCTCTGATACTTAAGTTGGGGTTTTACTTGTGATGATTAGAAAGTTAAAAGAGAACCATAGTATTTTTTTTACTAAAGTTTTAGTAGTCGTACCTAATTGTAGCTAATCTCCTTTTATAGCTGTTATCACTTCCTTAATATGGTAGAATACTATGAAATCTGGTAACCTGAATCCCTTTTATGCTAGAATCACGGAAATTCCATAATTTATGCATCTGTTTCTAGATTTGATAACATCATATCCTTAAGATTCTTATTATGTAAGGAATTTAATTTGGTAAGAATCCTTATTAGGGAATAATCCGGGTATGTATGGGAAAGAGATGAATTCTTCATCAATACGTGACTATAGTAAGGTATCGAACACGTTTACTTGAGAATCGTTGTTATCCTAAGATAAACTTTGGTGCTACACATCCGAGACCTTCACGAGCTATGGTTAAGACCTTTATAAGGCGTGGCCGAGACTTTAATAAGATGTGACCGAGACCTTAATAAAATGTGATCGAGACCTTAATAAAATGTGACGAGACCTTCATAAGATGTGACCGAAACCTTTGTCATGCATCATTGGGATCAAGTTTCACCTACACCTCCTAATGACGCTAAGAGGTCTCAGCTCTTATCCCTTCTTAAAGTCTTTGCCGTACCCTTTGTTATTATGGTACTGGCCCGAGACCTTCTCCTCCTTAGAAGACTCTTACCTTTTGACAAGATCTGGACTTCCTACCATTTAAACAACTACCATTGGGTACCAGTTAGTCTTGGGATACTATTCGCCTTTGCCTTTAACGGCTTTTACTCTTCTAGGCCTTATGCATATTAGGCTATACCCAACATTAAGTCCCCTAATTTTAGTAAAAAAATAACTGTTCTTTGATTAAAACTATAGATGATAGTTCTAAAAAGACGAGTCCGCTTGTCATAATTAATTACCCAGCTAGGAGTCTACTCGTTTTCACAACATGGCGGATGATGACTAGCCTTTGGGATCTCGATGTTTCGGACTCCAAGAGATCTAACTACCCCTAATGATGGTCACCCCCTTTTAATTAATAAGACGCATCCTCTCAGCTTCTCACTCGACGTGACAACATCTTATCCCTTGATCTATGACAGGTACCAATGGTTGGGGTTCTTCTTTCTCCTTAAATACCCAACCTTTCACTTTTACTTCTTTCTTTACCTTTACACCGTCACTTTCTATTCAAACAACTTCATCAGCAACAAAGCGTTAGCAACAAGGTTTCAAAAATTCAACTACTTCAAAATTTTCATACCATCAATCATAACTGTAAGTTCTTTCTCCTTTCTCTGTTTGCAATTGTTCTTGTTGTATATTTGATAGGTTAAGAAACTTGGTAGACATTTTCCTAGGTTTAGAAACCTCTAAGTTAACCCTCTTGGGTTGTTGATGGCCTTGGAACTGCCTTTAACACTTCGTTTTACCTCTGTGAAAAACAGAAAATGGCTTTTGAGGGAAATAACTCTAGTGGAGAGCAAGCCATTGTTCTATTACCTTGCCAACCTTGGTGAAACGAGACTTAGCGTACTTTGAGGAGGATAGATTTACTTTCACTGTGACCAAATTAGACTTAGAAGTGTATACTAGGTTATACAGAATTCTTAAGGAGGTTTACCTTAGAGTCCTTGTAGTGAACGAACTTTTAAGTCACTCTCCAGCAGGCGAGGTAGCCTTCAATGAGGAATTCTTTCATCTAGGTGTTAGGCTTCCCATTTAAAATTATTTCACTAGAATTCTTGCTTCATTTGGCATTCCCCCACATCAGTTGAACTTGAATAGCTGGAGGGTTCTGGCAGGCCTATTTGTATTGTGGCATTAGGCCTTGGACTTTGATCCCTCTCTTGAGGAGATTGAACACATGTATATATTGAAAAGAAACCCCACACAAAGTCCTGGGTGGTTTACCTCTAAAATTGACCCAGCAAAAAGAACTCACCCCACCTCCAACAAGAATTGAAAAAAGAAATGGTTTTTTTATTGGAGATAACTGGAATCTTACTCCCATCTCCACATACCTCGAGTTTTTATGGAGGCAATGATTTGGGGTGATAAGCCTACCCTAGATCTTCGTAGTATAGAGAGGGTGAGACTAGCTAGGTTAATAACAGCCGATCAGAGTCTCCAACTCTCGGAATATCAGATACTTGCGTTAGGCCTTATAGATTTTTAGATGTCCAAAGACTAAATAGTCTTAGAAAAAGTTGCCTTACGAGGTAATTTTCTCGAAGCTACTTATTCGTGTTGGGACTGCAACATCTAATTTTACCTTTACTCACTTTTTTATAGGCGAGATGGCCTCTAGGGACAACACTCAAGACCCCTTTGAAGTCTTGCAGAGACTTGTTAAGGAGAATAAGACTAAAAAGGCTTCTTAGCCTCTCAAGGCCACCAAGAAGGGTTCAGCTAAGATCTCTAAAGCTTTAAAGGTGGCTGACGCCTCCAGTTCGATGCTCCCCAAGGTATCTTCCAAAGGGATAACAATCCGAAGCCCAGCACCTCCTCCTTTAACTCCCTTTGCTGATAAGCAAGCACAAGGCAATGGCCGAGGCTTCAGGGGAAAGGGCTCAGAAGAAAAAACAAATGTTTGGCTAGACCGACTAAGAAATGGTAGGGTCGTGAGAATTCCTCCGCACTTTCTCCCTTGCATCAACTTGCAAGTCTAGTGTATTAGTGACAAGTTTTTTGAGGATATTGCTAAACTTTCGGGGGAATCGTTGCTGAATTTTCAATTAAAGTGGCTAGGTTGGGTAAATACTCTCTTTCGGTTTGTCGTAACTAATGATTGCATTATTGTTCTTCACTAATCGTTGGTACTTTTTTAGCTCTTCTACTTAACAATGTTTCAACATGAAGCCTTGATGGAGGATTTTGCCAAAGTCAGTGAAGCCAAAAGAAGGGCTGAGAAGGCATAGGAGAACTTGGCACTTAAAAGGTCGAAGTACGAATCCAGCCTTGGTAGGATGGGGCAGGAGAGAGACGAGATTCCAACCAGGGTAGCTATTGTTGAATCCTTTCAATCTGAAGCGACGATGAGGGCCGAGGCTCTGAGGTCTGAGCTTGATGCCTTGAGAGACGAAAACCACAAGTGCTTTTAAGACTTTGACAGGGCTTGCGAGGAACTCCATAGATGCCTGGATGTAGAAAGGCAGAAGAGTTTGTCCTTGGTCAGGAAGATTGAGGAGGATGAAAAGGAGATGGGGGCTCGGCTTCGGGATAGGGTCAACGATAGCATTGACTTGACCTGCGAGATGCTCCAAGGCCGACATCTAGATCTGGACTTAAGTTGGCTATATGCGGCATTGGGGTGTCTGATCCTTACTGGAGATAGAGAGAATTCTGACGGGGTGTTTCCTAAAGGAGAGGAACATCTCAATTTAAAGATAGCGCATGTTCCTCCCACAGAGTTCACTACAGGTCCCTTCTATAAGCTGCCTACTGTTATTGTCGCGGATCCCGTAGAGGTTTCTTTTGCTGAGGAGGTTGAGCCCCCTTCTCTTCTTGTTGTTAATCCTGAAGCTCCTCTTACAGACCTGGCTAGTCTTTCGACTGACCCAGCGGTCTCTTCAGATGCCCCTCAGCTAACTGTTGAAATAGTTTAATTTAATAATATATATATATATATATATATATTTGTAATACCTCAGTTAATGGAATTTTCTTTTGATACTTTTGATCTTCTCTTTCATCTAACTGCTCATTTTTAATTTAATTGAGTATTTTCATGCAACCCTTGCCTATCTTATAAACTCGGATTACCATCCCACCTTAACTTGGCATAACAATATCTTAAACTATTTACTTTATTAGCTTTTACTTGAAGTTTGCCTACATCCCTTACTTCGTCGTTATACTTCATATCAATCACTTAACTTTTTTGATGGATTATTTTCGAAACCCGTCTTAGTGGCCTATTAAGGCTGAGAACTATAACGCCCAGGAGCGAATAACAAGTTAACGTTTGAGAACTAAGTCACCAGTATCTAAGCTTTGGGAGGGGATCACCCCGGGACATTTTATGAGACTATCTGAGAGCCTCTTTCTCCCATTCTCGGGGCTCACTTAAGCTGAGGATAATATTACCTCGAGAAAAGTAGAAAGCTGAATGCCTAGGAACCGTGTCACCCTTGTTAAGGCTTCGGGAGGAGATTATCCTAAGGCGTTTAATGAGACCATTTGAGAACTTCTCTTACCTATACTCTCTGAGACCGTGCTCGGGGCTCGCTTGAGCTGATGATACTATTACCTCAGAAAAAGTAGAAAGCTGAACACCTAGGAACTGTGTCACTCTTGTCAAGGCTTCGGAAGGAGATTACCCCAAAGCGTTTAATGAGATCGTGAGCTTTTTTTTATCTGTTGGTTGATTTTAGAAGTGAAAAATTAGAAAATAATTTTATTGACTTTTAAGGGAATTTACTACAAAAATTTCTGATGTTCCTAAGGGTAATACAACTTTAAGTATTTGGCGTTCTAAGGTTTTCGGACTTTGTTTCCGTTGAGGGATTCCAGTTTATAAACTCCAAATCTGAGGACTTGAGTAACTTTGTAAGGCCCTTCCCAGTTTGCTCCTAGAACTCCCTCTCCTGGAATCTTGGTATTTAGGGTCACTTGTCTCAAGATCTAGTCTTTTAGCTAAAAAGAGTAGTGCTGAACTTTTTGGTTGTAGTACCTTGCTACCCTCTGTTGATGAGTGGTGGTTTTTTTCACGACCATTTCCCTTTTATCCTCCAACAGATCTAACTCTAAACGTAAGCTCTCATCGTTAGATTTCTTATTATAATTGTTGACCCGGAAAGTTAGTATGTTGACCTCTATTGGGATCATTGCCTCGCATCCAAAAGCTAGGCTATAAGGAGTCTCTTCTGTGGTGACCTTGGGTGTTATTTGGTAAGCTCAAATGACCTCGAGAAGTTTGTCAATTCATGCGCTTTTGTGCAACTTGAGCTTCTTTTTTAAGGCCTTTTTGATAATCTTATTAGCCGTCTTCACTTGTCTGTTAGTCTTGAGATGAGCTGGAGTTTCGAATTTGAGGTCAATTGCAAAATCTAAGCAGAACTCTCTGAAATTTGTGTTGTCAAATTGCTTCCTATTATCCGTAATAAGCACTTGAAGTATTCTAAACCTGTAGATGATGTTATGTTTAAAGAATGCCGTTACCCTTTTCTTTGTGATAGTTGCCAGGGGTTCAACTTCTATCCAATTTGTGAAGTAGTTGATGGCAACCACAGCATACTTAGTGCTTGCACGAGCTTACGGTAAAGGTCCAATGAGATTGAGCCCCCACTAGGAAAATGGCCAAGGGCTTGTCATGGAAGTCAACTTCTCTAGAGGTTTCTTAAAATGTAGTCGTTTACTTAACACTCATAGCAAGTTTTAGCTATCTGTACTGCGTCCCGAAAAAGCGTTGGCTAGTAATACCCCTGCCTCAATATTTTATGGTTCATAGCTGGAACTCCTCCATGTCCGCCACATATTCCTCAATGGATTTCATCTAGGATCCGAGTCGCTTCCTTAGGTTTTAGATATTTTAAGTAAGGAATGCTGTATCCTCGCTTGTACAGCTCTTCATCAATGATGGTGTATCTTGCCGACCTGTTCTTGACCTTTCTTACCTGTTCTTTATCCTCTGGGAGTTTGCTGTCTTGAATGTAAGACTTTATCTCATCGATCTAGCAATATTGCGGATCCAACTGAGATACATATTGTAGGTAGTTTTTGTCTTATGTGTTTCTTTGTTCCAGTACTTCTATCAAAACCGAAGCGAAAATATTTCCTTTAAAAGTGGAGGCCAATTTTGCGAGAATGTTTGCCTTTGAGTTCTTAGATCTCGGAATCTGTTTAATTCTGACAGTATTTGACGCGTTCAGTACTTGCTTGGCTTTCCCCAAGTATGCCTGCATATTACCTTTGTGTGCTTAGAACTAACCGTCTAGTTGGCTGGCCACTAATTAAAAATTACAGTAGACGTCAAGACTTGTGATTCCTAGAGCTAATGCTAGCTTAACTCCTACAATTAATACTTCGTACTTTGTCTTGTTATTTGTAACTTTAAAATAAAACCTTAAGGAATACATTCAATCTCTTCTAGACTTACGAGGACCACACCAACTCCTTCTTCCTGAGCGTTTGAAGCTCTATCAATGAAGAGACTCCAGATGATCACTTTTTCATTTCAGATGACTAGGTCTCTTTAGTCCAAAGGCTGTTTCATGATCTGACGGACGAGTAGGTGTTTAGACACTAATCTTTTGGCAACAAAATCCGCCAAAGCTTGACCTTTTATCGCCTTTCTAGGCTTATAGGTGATATCGTATTCGTTGAGTTCAACAGACCACTTGATCAGTTAGCTTGAGAGGTCTGATCGATGCAGAATCTGCCTTAGCGGTTAATTTGTTAACACTATAACCTGATTTGCTTGAAAATAGGGTCTGAGTTTTTGGGCTGCGATTACCAATGCCAGCACTAGCTTCTCTAGAGGTGAATATCTCGTCTCGGTGTCAAGAAATGCCTTGCTAGTGTAATAAATGGGGTGGTAAATTTTCTCGGTGTCTTCCTTCACTAAGACTGAGCTCACCAAGTGATCACTCATCGCAAGGTATAGGTATAACATGTCCCCAGTTTCTGGTATCGTCAGATGAGGTAGAGACACAAGATACTGCTTCAGCTCCTGAAAGCTGTACTCACATTCCTTTGTCTATTCAATCTTTTTCCCTTTCTTCATGATCTGAAAGAAAGGGAAACACTTGTTGGTAGATTTGGATAGGAACCTGCTCAACGCCGCTAACTGTCCCGTCAAACTCTGTAGCTCTTTGAGGCTGGACAGGGATTTCAAATCTAATATGGCCTTGATCTTTTGTAGATTAGTTTTGATACCAGGTTCATTGACCATATATCCGAGAAATTTCCTAGCTTGAACTCCGAAGGCACATTTTTCAACGTTTAACTTCATTTTGTACTTGCTTAACTAAAAGAAGGTTTCTTCTAATTCTAAGTGTTTGGGGTGGTCTCGGGCCTTCTGAGTCTTGGTAATCATGTTGTCCATATATACCTCCATAGTTTCGCCTATTAGTGGTTTGAAGATCCGATTAACTAACCTTTGGAAGGTAGCTTCAGCATTTTTCATCCCAAAAGACATCATTATATAGCAATATAATCCTTGGTCGGTGACAAAGGTTGTCTTCTCCTGGTCCGACTCGTGCATCCTGATCTAATTATATCCCGAGAATGCATCCACGAAGCTTAACAATTCATGGTCAGCTGTTGAATCTACCAACTAATCTATCCGAGAGAGGGGAAAACTATTCTTAGGACAAGTTTTATTCAAATCTGTGAAGGCCACACACATTCTCCATTTTCCATTAGCCTTCTTGACCATCACTATGTTTGATACCCACTACGGGTAGTGCACTTCCCTGATGAATTTTACTTTCATCAGCTTATTGACTTCAGCATGTATTGCTTTTCTTCTTTCTTTATTGAATGGTCTCCTTTTTTTGCTTCATTGGTTTGTGCTGGGGATCAATGGTGAGTCGGTAAGAGATTACTCGCGGGTCGATACTCGGCATGTCTTTATAAGACCATGTAAACATATCCACATATTTCTTCAAAATGTCCTTAAGTTCGGACTTCAATCCTTTTAGGAGTTGGGCACCAATCTTAACCGTTCTCTAAGGTAACTCATGATTCAAAACTACGCATTTGAACTCTCTCACTGGCTCTAGGGTTGACGATTTGTTGTCATATTCGAGTCTCCTCTCAATTAGCTTTTCTTACAAATTACCTCCATTTGTTTCTAAGACTTTTCTCCATAGGCGTTTCAATAGGCAGTATGAGCTTTTAGAAGAAACCATAAAGCACGACCGAGCTTCCTTTTGGTTTCTCTTGACAATTCCAATTCTCTCTTCTGCTCAAAATTTTAGTTTTAGATAATATATGCTTTCTGCTGCCTTCGTGGTTCTGAGGAAAGGTCTCTCCAAGATAATGGTGTAGGGTATTTTGAGGTCGATCACCTAAAATTCTACCATCATTGTCCTTTGGTAAGGTCTTTCACCCATAGTAATGTGTAGTTATACTATTCCCAAGGGTTAAACGCACGATTCACTAAAACCATGGAGGGTGGTCTTGGTAGGTTTGAGTCTTAAATATTTAATTTTTAAAGAATCCAAAGTTTTCTTAAAGATGATATCAGTCGAACTTCCTGTGTCTATCAAGATTCGGCTAACCTGAGCCGTTCCTACTATCAAGGTTACTACCAGTGCATCATCATGTAGGTAATGAACTCCTATTTCATCCTCATCCATGAACATAATAGGTACAGAGGTGAGTTTCTGTTTCTTCTTGGCTCGGACATTTATGATATGAATATTTGAGTAAACATGAGGCAGGGAATACCTGGAGTAATTCTTCCTCGATCTGTTAGACTTTCCAGCCAACATTGCCCCTCTTGAGATCAATATAGTCCTTTCCTCTAGTTCTTGTCCGTGTCTGATCTCCCGATTCGAAACTCTAATTCTATCTTCCTTTCTAGCTGTCAAGTCTTGTAGATAATTATTTTGAATCAAGATTTTTACTTAGCCTCTGAGATCAAAACAGTCAATTGTCAAATGCCTAATGTTTTGGTAGAACTCGCAAAACTTGTTCTTGGCTTTTCCCACTGGTTTGGCCCTTAGTGGACGAGGTTCTACCAGTATCATTCCTCATTTTTTAATCTCCTTCCAAACCTGCGAGGGTGAAGCTTTCAAGGGAGTAAAAGCCTGATCTCCCGAACATTGGCCACTTTCTTGTTGTCATCTATTCTTAGAGAGCAATACTGTCTCGGGGGAAAATTCATCTCTTCTTCTCAGTCTCTCATCCCAACACTGATCTTATCTGCCTTTTTTATCAAGGTCACATAAACTTTTTCCTTTATCGCTTCTTCTTCTTAGATCGACTTGTAGATTTGATGCCCTACTAGGAAGTGGTGGGGCCAAGGCCTTTTGTTTTCTCATTTTGAGGGCAATCTTGTCCTCGATTTTAATCTCATTTAACAATTTTTGTCAAGCTACTTCATAAGTGGTGATTGATGGTTTTCACACTGCATATCATCCATGGTCCACTCGTAAGCCCTTCTTGAAACCTTCTAAGGCTAATGAATGGTGATAGGCCTTTAACTCCATAACCTTGTCATGGTATCTTTTAATAAAACTCTTAAGGCTCTCTCCATCTCCTTGTTTCATGAGCAGTAACGAACTTAGTGTCTTAAGATTCACTGTGGCCCCTCTGAACTCATTCACAAATGTTTCAAATAGTTGTCTAAAACTATCAATGATGCCGGGGGTCAAGCTGATAAACCACCTTCTCGCTTACCCCTCAAGGGTTAGGGGAAACAAATGACACATCAAGGGTTCATCCAACCCTTGGATTAGCATTATCTCCCTAAACAGAACCATGTGTAGCGATGGGTCAATTTTTGCTTATGAAAAGGTTTATTTGTGGCATCTTGAATTTTTTGGGGAGAGTGAGATTCAACATTTTTTGAGAAAAAGTGGACCTAGAATGAAACCCCATCTTGGGTGCAAGTTCATCTCCCTTTCACCTTTCCCTTTGCTTATGGTCTTTTAGCTCCTCGACCAATTTATGAACTCGGGCTTCGAGACTATTGACCCGATCAATATTTTCTTTGGACTTCCTTTGTCTGGATGGGCTCCATATCGAACCTTTTCTTTGTCATTTCTGATCAAGGAATGTCCTTATGTCCTCCTAATAGGGGCTATTGCTCGATCTCTTTTACGAATCACCATTGAATCATAGGGGGAATTCTCAAACATCTGTGGGGGCTCAACATTAAGCTTATCAATGTCATCATTATCTTAAGGCTTTTTGAAGGGATAGCTAGAATTTTTTCCCTTCCCTTTCTCTATGGCAGTGTATTTTCTCCTAGTAGTGTCTCGGCGATGCTCTGTTAGACGATTTTTATGCATTGCATTAAGTACATTGCTTTCGAGAGCCTCGACTAGTTTGGGTGTTTTTAACTTCGGGAACCAGCTTGTAGCATCTTCTTCATCCGTGTTACTTCTTTAGCTAAGGCTTGAATCTGCCTATTCTTTTTCACGTGTTGTCATTCATTTTTGACCATCATTTTAGTCAACTAGGCTGTTTTCGCCGTCTTTGGACGAAAGGGGAATTGGTGTGGCAATGAAGCCTCTAAATCACGATTTACGTCCTCTAATGGTGGCGACTGATCACCGACATCTTAATTAACTGCCATACAATCATCCATACCATTGTCATTAAGATTCCCCTTCATCGTTGCTTTGTTCCTTGTCACGTACGTCTGTGAGGTTACCATGTTTTCCTTCTTGTAGTTTCTTCTAACTTTTTTATTCAAATTCTCACAGATGGAGCCAGATGTTGATGCAGCAAAAATCCTTTGGACTTCGTGCATCAGCAAGGATCTTCTTCTCCTTTTCTTATCTGTTAGTTTCGACCTACGCTTACAATTAAAGGCTATGTGGGTAAAAAGCTAGTTGTTCAGCGAAAACCCTCCGATGCTTAATTCAAGGTTTTACTTGTGATGATTAGAAAGCTAAAGGAGGACCATAGTTTTTTTTTACCAAAGTTTCAGTAGTCGTATCTAATTATAGCTAATCTTCTTTTATAGCTGTTATCACTTCCTTAATATGGTAAAATACTATGAAATCTAGTAACCTGAATCCCTTTTATGCTAGAATTACGGAAATTCCATAATTTATGCATCTATTTCTAGATTTGATAACATCATATCCTTAGGATTCTTATTATGTAAGGAATTTAATTTGGTAAGAATTCTTATTAGGGAATAATCTGGGTATGTATGGGAAAGATATGAATCTTTCATCAATACGTGACTATAGTGAGGTATCAGACACCTTTACTTGAGAATCATTGTTATCCTAAGATAAACTCTGGTGCTACACATCCGAGACCTTCACGAGCTGTGGTTAAGATCTTTATAAGGCGTGGCCGAGACCTTAATAAGATGTGACCGAGACCTTAATAAGATGTGATCGAGACTTTAATAAGATGTGATCGAGACCTTCATAAGATGTGACCTAAGCCTTATGCATATTGAGCTACAACCAACAATATATATTTATATGTATATATATTTAAAACATAGTTTTTAAATATAAAATTTTAGTTTTTTAAATATAAAATTTTAGTTTAAAAATAAGGATTTGAATTGAATAAATTATATATGTATGATGTTGGCGTAGGAATTAGGGTAAGAATGTTGTATTATATTTAAGAAACAAATTTTTGTAAGAGCGTGGAATTTAGGGTTATATATTATTATTATGAAAAAATATTGATTGGTGTGTGATTAATTAAAATTGGAGATAATTAGATATTGATTATAGTTAAATTAAACTTGTTGAAAATTAGTAATTTTGAGGTATAATTAGGAATTAGATTAACTGATGAACATATCTATTTTGCCTAAATAGACATTATTTATGTGAATTTAGGTTCAAAATGTGAATACGGGGAATTATTAGAAGAATTTGGAGAGAGGTAAGTAAATTATACATGATTTTGGTAGTTTCAAATTTGTTGTTAATGAAATTTTCGTATTTTGAAAATGATATGAAAATATTTATGATTTACAGTTTTAATTAAAAATATTTTAATTGTGATGTTGTGGGAAATGGTTTGAATAGGAGTCGATGTGTACATTTTGTGAAAAAATAAATAAATGTTTTCGCTCACATCGGTAGTTTAAGTTTTGTTATACTTTGGTCAGGTCATCAAGAGTGACAGGTGACTCCACTAGTGGATATTTTGTTTGACGCACCGCGCACTTTGTCTAATACAATACATTATGAATGAATCCCCAAAATAATGGGTTGATATATTATTAATATAAGCCGGGTCACCGTAGGTACATGTGACATTACCTGACTGGGCCCTGTTGAATATTTGAACGTGCATTGAATTTTGTATTATTTAAAAGTTTCCGAAATTAATTGATTATGTTTGAAATCTAATTGTGATATTAGATTTTTTATGAAATATTATACATTATGTTTTGAATATGATTTTGTATTATGAAAATGTATGGAAAAGAAATACAGAAATATATATATATATATATATATCAATAACACTTACTCACAAACTTGTATAATTTATTTACTGAGTTTATTACTTATTATTTATTGATTAATTTATTTTGCAGAGAATAAGGTGTAACGAAAGAGATTTTGAAGGCCAGGATCGGATAAATTTTTTAAATCAAGTTGGATGTATAGATATATTTTATATTAGATAAGGTTTGGGAAGAATAAATTATTGTAAATATTTTTTTGCAAGGATATGATTTTCTTTCTTTTGTGTATCTCAAATTCATAAGAAATATTTTTTAAGATTTTTATTGTTTGGCGTTTGACAATATACATATGCAAATTTTTTTTTTCCACGATTTGTGCCCAAAATGCTTTGAAAATAAGTAAGAATCATGAAAAGCTGTACTATCTTATGTGAATTTAATATAAAACCTTTCTACTCAAAATAGTTACAACTAATATTATAAATCGGTAGTGTAATGTCAATAATTATATAACATTGTTTATACATTAGAAGACGAATGTGTAATATTATATTTATGAATTAAAAATAAAGACTCTTACAATACATATAATAAATGACATCTTATAATACACAATCTCTTATAATACATGACTATGTATTTTGTAATCTATTTTTTTTCGTAAATTTTTAAGTTGAGTTTTATTAATATTTCACATGTGCTTCACTTTACGATTATAAAAAAACATATCTTAGATTTGTTATTAATATAGTTTTAAATTTGAAGATTGATTTGTTATAAAATTTAGATTAAAAAAATTGAAAAGAAAATTTATTAAATCCTGCTCTCTAAATAGAATGATAGAATAGTTAATTTATGACATTCATGTTGTATATCCTTATATATGGTTAGTTGACACACAATTGAGGCTTAGGCAACCTGAATTAACTCATGGTATGAAGATTAAATGAATTAATAAGTTGGACTCATCGTATATTGAATTTTCGTATAATGCCTTATGCTGACGCAATCAGCGATCTCGTTAGCCAATTAGCGAATGGAGTTAAGGGCCAACACCCTTACGGGGTGCAGGGGGAAGAGCCTTAGCAAAAAAAAATTTATTTGGTTATATGAAATAACGAATTTCAACTTTAAAATTTCAAGTTTCTTGAAAAGATTGAATGAGTATTGACGATTTCGGACTCACAAAAATATGGAATAAGTTGATCGGATGAGGAAATGGTCGTTCGAAACAATGAAAAAAAAAGAAAAAAAAGAAAAATGTTTGATCGGATTGGAAAACCGATTGACTGGCAGAAGCTGTTTTGGAAAGATAGAGAAAGCGGTCGACCGGATTAGGAAACTAGTCGACCAATAGAGCAATGTTAAGGGGGAAAATGGAAAATGGTCGACTAGTTTCCCAATCCTGTTAAACCATATTATTCAAACATAAGGATGACTTGGTCAATTAACAACATTCAAGTTTGTACATGCATATATATATGGTTAGTTGATATACAATCGAAGCTTTGGTGACTTAAGCTAACTCATGATATAAGGATTTAAATGAATTAAGTTCGATATAGCGCATATTTGGTTTTTAAGTAATGCCAAATGTTAAAGCAATCAGCAATCTCGCTAGTTGGTTAGCAAGCGAGATCAATGAGCAACGCCCTTGTAAGAGATCGGGGGCGGAGCCCCTTAAAGATAAACGAAATTAGTGTTGGGGAATGAAAAGAAAAAGGTTAAAATCCATTTTGAGCATAAAGAGATCGATATTTAGAATGGAAGTATTGATACATTGTTCAAATATATTGATACATTAAGGTTACAAATCGATACATGTATAAAGTATCGATACATTGAGGAATTCAAGTCAATACTTGATGCAGGGATTGATACCTTCATAAAAAGTATCGATATTTAGCAAGTTAGAGACTTGTGAAGAAATTACAAACTGACCAATCGATGCCTTCTTCAAATGTATCGATACATCTGAAAACAGAGAGTTCGAAAATAATTACAAAATGGACCAGATCGATACCTTTATCGAAGGTATCGATCTGTAGTCAGTCAGAGAGTTCGAAATTAATTACAGGTTGAACTACATTGATACTTTTAACAAAGGTATCGATACATTGAAAAGAAAAAGGATCGATACATGAAGGCTAATGTATCGATACTTGAGGCCCATGGAATTTTCAGAATTGAATTCTTAAGGAACGGATTGATACTTAGACTAAAGGTATCAATACCCAATCTAAAATGTATCCATACATGACGCAAATGTGAGTGAAATTTGATGGGTAATTTAGTCTTTTCTCTCATTTATATAAATACCCAAAAAGGGAATCGACCCTCAGCGTTCCCTCATTTGTTCATTCTCCTTCTTTTACTAAAACATACACTCTCTCTTTCTCTTTCACATATTTCTTCACGTTTCTCTTCAATTAGTTAATTTCTCTTCCAATCTCAGTTCCTACGAGATTACCTGTTATTTACTCATCACTTTGGTATTGATTTTGGACTAGAAACAGCAAGAAATAAACTAGGGTTTCGAAAAGAATTGGGAGTTTTATGTCCAAACGATAATGTGAGGTTCTTAAAGATTTCAACAGGCTAAAATTTACTATTAACTCATTATAGGCTTGATTTTAAGATTTGATAACAAGTTGAAACCTTAAAATTTACTATTTACCTGAAATATATATTAAGTTTACGTAGGAAATGTAGATTTATATTAGTTAAAGCAATTGGGGTATATAATGGTCAACTATGAGTTGGATATTAGTCGGAATGTGTATAATTCATTTTAGACGAAAATGTGAGTTAGGAATACTCACTGCCATGGGTTTCATTATTGGAAATTGGTTAAATAGCATCGGTTAGTAAGCCTTGTGATGTATCTTATGCCAACTAAGAGATCGTAGCCACGTTTTCCACATGCATTTAGTGCATTTATGCTTAATTATTGGAAACGTGAAATTCATTATATATGCATGTATGGTGTTAGGTTCCTAGAACTTGCAAGAAGCATCGATTAAGTGTGAGGATCAGTAATAGGAGTGGTTACCCTCCCCTTGTTGTGAGTAAATTTATACATACGTGACTATATAAATATATGTGTGTTATATATATATATATATGCTTATGTGTTAAACAAGCCATTTTATGATTGAAATGAAATTTGTTTAATGTATTTTACATGATATTGGAAGGTTTTGTTTATTTGGTCTGCTTATTAAAAATACTTTGATATGTATATATGTTGAAATGGCTAGGGAGGTTTGAATTGTTTAAATGATTTAAAATCATGGATGAAAATAATTTGTATAAAAGTTGTTATAGCCAAGAAGGCTGGATTTGATTTATATGATGTATAACCATCGTTTTGAAATGATTTATAAATGCATGTATATTGGTGATAAGGTCGATAAAGCTAATTAATGTTTATTGGACAGTAGGCCAAGTTATTAATTGTATATACAGGGAGGTAGCCTATGGACGAACTTATTGAAAGACCGCATAGGTAAGTGGAGCCGTAATGAGGCTGATATGAAGGGGAAAGGCCATAGCAAGCCCATTGTGTGCCGAACGTACGTGTGTGCGGTTATAGATACCCTATGAAAATTCCTGGCTGCTTAATAGGGTTATTTTAGATTTGACGGATTACGAGTGTGCGATTATAGATACAAGTGACTACTCGGGCCAACATCAGTGAGGCGGACTTGTTTTTATAAATACCTGCTTTAACAAAAATAAATGGTTTTATAACTATTTGCATGAAAAGCTCTTTAATGGTTATGAATTTGTCCCGACCAAGGTAGTGTGTTGAGGACGTATAAACGCATTAAAGTATAGTCATTCGGCGATGTTGAGTTTATTTGAAATATGTATGTATGATATTAGGTTCAAAAAACCCGCAAGAAATACTGACTGAGCGTGAAGACACGTAGTAGGAGTGATTACCCTCCTCTAAGTTATGAGTAAATTTATACATACACAATTATGTAAATAGAATGCATGTGATATTTATATGTATGCTTGTGTGTTAAACAAATGCTTGAAATATTTAAAATGAAACTTGAAATGTATGTTTTCATTGTACTTTACATGGATATTGGGAAATGTATATATTTGGTCTGCGTGTTTAAATGTTGTTTTGATATACATGTTGAACTATTGTGGAGGCCTAATTTGTTTATGTGATGTGAAAACATTTATTAAAAATGAATGGTTTTAAATTGTGCATGTATATTGGTGATGAGGCTGTTTAGGCCGGATATTATGGTATGACATTTGGGTCTGTTGGTTACTGTATATATAAGGAGGTAGCCTATAAATGGACTTATGAAAGGTCGCATAGGTGAATGGAGTCACAGTGGGGCTATATAAGGGGGATAAGCTATGGTAAGCCCATTGTGTGCCATACACTTAGGTGCGATTTCAGAGACCTTATGGAAAGTTCTAGTGGCTTGATAGGGATCTCATGGAATTGACAGTTATAACGAGGACAATCACTTTATCACTAAGTGACTACTTGAGGCCAACATCAGTGAGACAAACGATCAATTTTGTAAAGGCATGTTTTATAAATGATTTCACAATGCATGAAAAATAGTTTCTACTTTATAAAAAATGTATTGCATATAGTATTATGTATAACAGACTCACTGATGGATTTCGACATTACCTCGACCAAAGTAATGATTGAGAAAGAATGGCTAGCCCATTTTGGATGTTTAAATTAAATGCAGATTCGTAATCTATTTTACTATCATTTATTGTACATGAAATGTATGTATATATTTTGAGCATAATATATTAAGAATAATCCCAATATCATAATTTAAAATTGTGTATGCATGTGTATATATATATACATATATATATTTACTCATTGAGTATAGTTATATATTTACCCCTCACAATTACAACTTTTAGGTTAGGACCGTTAGTCCTAGCTAGGCTTGTGGTAGCTGTAGAGAGTTTATGACGCCCTTAGTTGGTTTATTTATTCCTTGACTCATATGTGTCATTTGAGTTCACCGGATTTGTATTTTTTAGATATGTATATTTTTATATTTGTATACTTTTGAACATGTATTTTTTGGATATGTATTTTCTTGATGATGTATGTAAAGTATTGAAACTAGAAGTTTATATAAAAAACTATTATTTTGTTCAACCCATATGTAAATGATTTTTAGAAATTGATATTTATATTAATCAGTTATGTTGTGGATAAATTGATAATGAAGATCAATTATTTATTGTTGATAATCCTATGGATGAGAATTTTGTATGTAAAACTATTTTCAAGATTTTTTTAAAGATTTACAGGTAAGTTTTACAAGTTTTTTTTTGATATATTCTGAATATAGTGGATCTATTAGAAATAGTTATGACAATTATTACAGATAGATCTCAGAGTCGAGGACGTGACAAAATTTATGTTCTTTTTTCATAGAGGATGTTTAAGATTTCAAGAAGCATATTTTGTGTAAAGTATTTAAAAATAGCACATATATATTTCTTAAAAAATAATATGAAAAAAAAAAAGACAGACGGAGAGCGATGAAATGAAAATGCTCTTTTGTCACTGGCGAGGAGCGGGACTTCACCGCAGTTCCTTCATTTTGGGTTCTCTTAAAAAAAAAAAATTGGGTTAAATTCACTCGGCTCCCATGGTTTATTGACAAACGTTAAAAATTTATCATTTTTCTAAATCATAAGAGTAAGTAATCAATGCTTAGATGAGATCCTGCATGGGATTGTAGGTGTTACAAAACTAAAAAAAAAAAAATTATTTTATAATATTAAAGAGTTCAAATTTTTTCATAATTATAGACAAAATTTTCTTTTTCTCCGATCAGTAGAATTTTTTTCACTTTGAACATAAAACTTTTAATAAAATATTATAATAATTTTTATATAAACTTTTTATAGAGTCATGATTTTAAATAATAATATTAAAAATGCGGATTAAAATAAGGACGCTAATTTTATGTCTTGAGTTTTGTTCCGTAAAAATAATCAAATTGGGTTAGTGATTAATTTGTAAGTTTCTTTCTAAACTTAAATGTTACTTTCATTTATATAAATTAATACTTCAATCTGCACTAAATGGTAAAACATCAAGTAGTGCTAACTTTTTGGTTTTTTTTTTTTTGTTAAAATTTTAATAGATATTTAAAATCTATATAAACATGCTTGTCTTTTGTTTTAATATTTGAACATAAATGTTAATATTATATATAAAATTAAAAGCAAAACGTATAAATTTAATAATATTATATTTGGGTCAGTTTTTACATTTAAATTTTAAATAAATTATAAACTATGTTTAAAAAATATTGATAAAATTTAAATAAACTTGCAATCAAATTTAAGAAGAAAAAATATATAAACAAGTCTATATTAGTTTTTTTTTTTATAATGTTCTATACTATTTTATTATTTATAGTTACCAATTAAACTAAAATACTATTTTTATTAATCATATATAATATTTAACATTATTTTTATTAATGACTTAACTAGTAATTTAAGATAAAACATCACCAAAATTTTTTTAAATCACATTCAAGATATATGAATTGTATCAGAAGAGTCTGTGACGATTGTTAAAGGTGAACCCTAAGGTTGGGGCGTGAAAAATTTGGTCAACCAATTTGCTGCAAAAATATTTCTTTTCAGATTTTTTAAGGATTTTAAGGGCATTTTGGTCTTTTTACCACTCTTTCTATATATACATATACCCTTCACTTGTTTAAACACTTCTCTCTCTAAAATACACAAAATTCTTTCCTCCTCTTTACAAAACCATTACTACCTCACCTATCAAATTCTCTTTAATTTTTCATTTTTTTTCAAAATTTTCACTATCAAATGAATTCTCATGGCATTCTCTACGATTTGGAACTCAATTTGGGCTAAAAAGGGCGAAATTAATGCTTGACGAAATTTAGATTTCGAAGAAAAATTGGGACTTTTGCATTTTAACTACAAATTGAGATTCCTAAGGACTTGAACAAGTAACCAGTAAGTCTAATAACTCATTATAACTATGATTTTAAGATTTTGAGTATACTGAAATGTAGAGGTTATTGTTCATCCGGTATTTATGTTTAATTTTGTATAAGAAATGTAGATTTATGCTTTATAGTAATAATTGGAAGTATATGACGTCGAATATGCATTAATTTGTCATTCAAATAATTGTATTTATATTTATCGAAAATATAGATTTGTGTAAAATTGTGATGTATGATGATAATTGAGTTCATAGGAATATTTTACTATGAATTTATGTGTTGGTTATTGGCTAGAAGAGAATTTTAGCATTTGAGATAATAATGGTCATGAGATTTCAATTGATGAAAATCAGATAAATAGCCAGTTAGATCAGCCTCGTGAATCATCGTGTGTCAACTAAGAACACTTAGTCATATTTTCTACAAACATGACATTTAAACGCATTAAAGTATAGTCATTTGGGGATGTTGAGTTTATTTGAAATATGTATGTGTGATATTAGGTTTAGAAAACCCGCAAGAAATACTGACTGAGCCTGAGGACACGTAGTGAGAGTGGTTACCCTCCTCTAAGTTATGAGTAAATTTATACATACACAATTATGTAAATAGAATGCATGTGATATTTATATGTATGTTTTTGTGTTAAACAAATGTTTGAAATATTGAAAATGAAACTTGAAATGTATGTTTTCATTATACTTTACATGGATATTGGGAAATGTATATATTTGGTTTGCATGTTTAAATGTTGTTTTGATATACATGTTGAACGGTTGTGGAGGCATAATTTGTATATGTGATGTGAAAACATTTATTAAAATGAATGGTTTTAAATTGTGCATGTATATTGGTGATGAGGCTATTAAGGCCGGATATTATGGTATAAAATTTGGGCATGTTAGTTACTGTATATACAAAGAAGTAGCTTATGAACGGACCTATGAGAGGTCGCATAGGTGAATGGAGTCATAGTGGGGCTGTATAAGGGGGATAAGCTATGGTAAGCCTATTGTGTGCCATACACTTGGGTGCAATTTTAGAGACCCTATGGAAAGTCCTGGCGGCTTGATAGGGATCTCATGGAATTGACGGTTATAATAAAGACAATCACTTTATCACTGAGTGATTACTCGAGACCAATATCAGTGAGACAGACGGTCAATTTTATAAAGGCATGTTTTATAAATGATTTCACAATGCATGAAAAATAGTTTATACTTTATAAAAAATGTATTGCATATGGTATTATACATAACAGACTCACTAATGGATTTTGACGTTACCTCGACCAAGGTAATGGTTGAGAAAGAATGGCTAACCCGTTTTGGATGTTTAAATTAAATGCAGATTCGTAATCTGTTTTACTGTCATTTATTGTACATGAAATGTATGTATATATTTTGAGCATGACATATTAAGAATAATTCTAATATCATAATTTAAAATTGTGTATGCATGTGTGTATATATATATATATGTATTTACTCATTGAGTATAGTTATATACTCACCTATCACAATTACAACTTTCAGATTATGAGCGTTAGTCTTAGCCGGACTTGTGGTAGCGGTAGAGAGTTTACGACGCCTTTAGTAGGTTTATTTCTTCCTTGACTCACATGTGTCATTTGAGTCCATCGGATTTGTATTTTTTAGATATGTATATTTTTGAATTTGTATACTTTTGGACATGTATTTTTTGGATATGTATTTTCTAGATGTGTATATAAAGTATTAAAACTAGAAGTTTATATAAGAAACTATTATTTTATTCAATTCATATGTAAATAATTTTTAAAAATTAATATTTATATTAATCAGTTATGTTGTGGATAAACTGATCATAAAGATCAATTATTTATTGTTGATAATGCTTTAGATGAGAATTTTGTATATAAAATTATTTTCAGGATTTTTTTAAAGATTTACAGGTAAGTTTTACAAGTTTTTTTTTTTTTTTTTTTTATATATTCTAAGTATAATGAATGTATCAAAAAGATCTGTGATAATTGTTACAAGTGGATTCTAGAGTCGAGGACGTGACAAAATTTATGTTCTTTTTTCATGTAGGATGTTTAAGATTTCAAGAGGCATATTTTGTGTAAAGTATTTAAAAATAGCATATATATTTCTTAAAAAATAATATATATATATATATATATATATATAAAAAGACAGACGGAGAGCGATGAAATGAAAATGCTCTTTTGCCGCTGGCGAGGAGCGGGTCTTCACCGCAGTTCCTTCATTTTGGGTTCCTTTAAAAAAAAAATTGGGTTAAATTCACTCGGCTCCCATGGTTTATTGACAAACATTAAAAATTTTTCATTTGTTCTAAATCATAAGAGTAATTAATCAATGCGCATACTTAGATGAGATCCTGCATGGGATTGTAGTTGTTACAAAACTAAAAAAATAATTTATTTTATAATATTAAAGAGATCAATTTT
>JAXCLQ010036185.1:5982-23850 GCA_035584115.1 Cedrela odorata | reverse complement strand
CCAAATGAGACCTCAATTCTTATAATTATAACGGCTATTATTTTATCTTTATCTCATGCACCAAATAAGACCTAATGGTATTAACTCGATTCTTATAATTATAACTGCTATTATTAATTTACTTGCTTACGTTTTCAAAGACGCGTTATTATTGTTGTTGTTTGGTTTGTTTTTGATTTGGTTTTAATTTTATTCAATGACTTTACTTTATTGTTCTTTTTTTCAGTTTAAAATATAAGACTTTGATAACGGATCTGAAATGGGAGAAAGATGTTGGAGACTAAACCGCGCCAAAAGATGAGGCCGGCTGATAATGACCGTTGGATTGGTCTTAGCGGCTTCTACCGCCGTGATTCGTTGAGTGTCGACACGTGGCGACATTAGGGAAATTGTGGGACTGTCGGTATCTTGTTCTGTCAATTTCTTGGTGGAATTTGGTTACCGAGACAAGTCATGGACTGCCCGACTGATTACATGAATAACGGTAATTTTATTTTTATTTTTTATATATAATACATATCTATTTTGAATGGAATAATTTTTTATTTTCTTATTATTAAATTATATATATATATATATATTATAATTTTGATAGTTTGCATAGAGTAAAAATTATTTGAACGAATTCGTAAATTATGAATTGGACATTTTAATTATTTAAATAAGAATATTTAACGAGAATTATTGTGAATAATTATTTTTATAAAATATAATATTTTAATTATCGTAATAATTAATTATTTATAAAATAAATAAATAAATATATGCGAGTTAAAATTATATTTGATAAGAAATGATCTATAAGTTTTTTTCATCTAATATTTTTGATAAAATAATGTTTTCATTAAATATAAAAAAATAATAATTAAATTATAATTAATAATAATAAGAATATTTTTTTTTTTAAGATGGTAAGAAAAATTTTAAAGATTCACTACCCTATACTGAGTTGGGACAAATATAAATAAGAAAATGAAATTAAATCATGACACCCACTAAGCCAGTAGTGACCCATATAATAATATATATATTTAATTTTATTTGGTTTTATTATTATTTATTTATGTTGGGAGAAAATTTAGAAAGTATAGTTGAGGGGTTTGCACTACGGAAACACAGACATAGACACAGTTGGCTTTGTTGAGTTTTGATTCATTAACGGGTCTAACTAGATATATCTAACTTTTTAATTTTTATACTAATTATTTTAATTTTTATATTTATATATTAATTTTTTTATATTATATATTTTAAATTTTATATCAATCATTTTAATTTTTATATTGCATATTTTAAATATTTTATATTATATTTTTTAAAATTTACATGAAATATATATTACAATACGTTAATGAAATTGTGTCACTCCAGCTACACTCAACTAATCGACTGAATTAAAGCCAACTGTAAACTTAATTTTGGCTAAAATTAAGCATAAGATTATAAGAGAAAAAAAATATAGAATTGGGACTTCAAAAGTTGCCTATTCTTAAAGAAGAATGGAAGGATATAAAGTGTACAAAGTCAGCAAAGCAGTTACGTGATCAACGCATTTAAAACCTGGAGCTTGACTGGATGCTTCACAAATCGGGAAGTCAACAAAAATCCTCAATTTTTACAATTAGTATTTAATACACGTGCTTGCTTGCCGTCACATGCAACAACAATAGTAATATTGATATTTAAAGTCATATTCACAAGACTAAAGTTGGATTAGATTCTCTTAATTACTGATTAATTTTTTTATATTTATTTTTAATAATTTGTTCAACTTGTGTATAGATAATATTGTTGAGGAGAATCTGAACATTATAAATATTAAAAATAAAAAGATAATGAATTTGACTTGAACAAGTGAAGTGTTGTTCCACATAAAAGAGACAAGTTTCCATACATATACGAAGGAAAGGAAACATTTCTGTCTTCATCTTTCTTTGAGCTGTCTTCAATCTCTACAAGCTGAGGTTGAGGCTGAGGCTGAGGCCGAGCCTCCAAATTCAATCATGCCCTCACTCACACGCTGCAAATTAAAGAGGTAAATGACAAAAGCCTTCCATTTTTTCAGGCCATGCCCAAGGTGTGCTCAGTTTGCAATCTAACTCAAAAAAGATTAGCATTTACTAATATAATTAATTTTGCCTAAATTTAATCTCAAATTTAAGTTATTATTATCATATTATAAATTTGTTAAGTTAGGGATCTATGATCAAAAGTCTAAATTAATACTCTGATATTATAATTAAAAATTTTACATTCATTAAAGATGTAAAATGTTCTATTTCTAAATAATCAGATCCCACCAAAATTCTCCAATAAGCTAAGACTAGATTAAGGGTTAAATTACAATGTAGATGTTGTAACGTGTACAACTGTAATGTTGAGCTCGTTGGCTAGCAATCCAATGCCCAGTGAAAATGGGAAGCTCCCTATTTTTCATGCAGCAGTTGTACTCTATCATTGTTGTACTATAACATGACTACTAGATTAATACTATGATACAATAATATGAAAATTTATTCTCAAATTTAATTTAGGGAGAAAATCTAGCGCATCACACTTTGCGAGAATCAATCCCCGAGAAATACTCTCAATCACAAATTTTTGAACTTTAGTTAATAGTTTCCCCCAAGTTGCGCAAAATTGTAAGGTATAACTCTCTAAATCTTTAGTTATAGTTTTCAGTTTTTATTTTATTTTTTAATTTATAAGTTACATATAATTTTTTTTATAAAAATAAAAATTATGACAAAAGAATTGGAGATTATAATAGAAAAATAAAAATAAAAATATACTTTATAATTTTATTATTAGAGATATGTCATACAATTAATTGTGTCATACAGTTCAAGAATATCATCTTTATGTATATATAATTCTACAATTAATTGTAAACTTATTTACGATTAATAAAATAATATTTATATCATTTTGCATATATAATTGCTGATATATATTATATTTATAAAATGCATAATAAGATCTCGTGATGTATTATGATGTCATGACTCTATTTACAAAGAGTTATGGATATAAGTATAGGACTTTATAATTTTATTGTTAAAGATATGCCCTAGAACCAATCGTGTCATACAGTTCAGAAATATTATCCTTATGTATATATAATTCTACAATTAATTGTAAACTTATTTACGATTAATAAAATGACATTTATATCATTTTGCATGTATAATTGTTGATATATATTGTATATATAAAATGCAGAATGAGATCCCGTGATGTATTATGATGTTAGGACTCTATCTGCAAAGAGTTGTGGATATGAGTACAGATTTTTGATTTGAATACATCCGAATTAGTTCTTGGTTGAGGTAATGTCATATGGGACTATGACATTACATGACTGGTATATTTGATACTGCCAAGAATTAGTATTTGATGCTAACAGTTGGGTGACGAGTTTCATGTCACAAGAGCATAAATATGAGTAATGTGTTGGAGAACATGTTACTAAATGTGACAAAATATAACAAATCACATGGGTGATTATTCACAGTCAAAGATACGTCACTCAGTCGTACTATTGTACCACTAGTCCTTTAACCTGAGGTGTTATGGCTGCCCTCCGTACTGAGGCACATCGTTCACTTGTGTATATCGTATCAGGCTAGCCATGCTTGGTAAAAGAAGCTTATTGGCAATGTGTTTAGATGTATAAGGACAGGTGATAGCCAAGATGGAATCTGTTGGCTCAGATGTTGAAGCTTGAGATCCTAGGTGGAATTGTCATACGCAGGAATAAAAGTCTTTGCCCAAAACATGTATATTCGAAAATGTGTTTCGCGGATATATGAATCCTGTATATGATTGAGGTTTTGATCCTATGATTGAGTTAAGAGTTTGACGATACCATGACCCGCACTCGATTGAGAGTCGACAGCGGAGGAATTTTACTACATGCACGTACGGCTATATGGATTCATTAGTGTCTGGTGATCATGGCGTCTTGCTAGAGGTCGGTCATGATCATTAGGAACTTTGGTTACAAAAAGTTATACCAAAGTGGTACGAATAAGCTCGTATCCACTCATGTTCAGTTCACAGGGAATTCAGGGTTAGACATATTAGTCAATTACTTGATGATGATGACATTTGCTATTATACAATAATCATTAATTAGTTAATGATGTTATTCCGATACTTTGATCGGGTAACAATTTAATTATTTATTATAAAGAATATATTTCTCGGCAAGGACGAGCTAGCACCTGAAACGTGAGAAATGTTTCGGTTAATTATGGGATAATATAAATATCATTTACAAATATTATATTAATTTATATATTGATATAATGATTTAATATTGATTAAAATAATAATATAATATAAATAATAATATCTTATATATAAGTAATGATTATAATATTGTATTATATATATATATTAAAGTAATATATATATATATTTAATCATTACTATAAATATATATATATATATTAAAGTAAAATATATATGTGTATAAGATATTTGTAAATGTATAAGTATATATATATAATGATATATGTATATTATACTTTTACTCTCTTTCTCTCTCTCACACACATGCCCATCAATTAGCTTGATACTTAGATTAGTTTTGTTCAAATTGTTGAAATAAGAAGTAAGTCGGCAAGTGAGCAAGTGGGTAAGTAGATTGCTTTTGTTCATTTAATAAAATGAGATAAGGAAAGTCGATTATGACAGTTTTGTAAGAAAACACTCAAGTGTTGAGTGTTGATAACAAGCATTAGAATGCTACGTTATCAAAAATCCATATTCCAAGTAAGAGACTGAATCGACTTAAGCTTCTTCTTCTTTGATTCTCTTTGCATTCCAGTGAGTGCTAATCATTGGAGAAGATTTAGTGAGGTTTTGGTTTTGAACCAAAAACCAGCAGAGAGAAGAAAGAGGCTAGAGAGAGAAAGCTATGGTTTGGCTTGGTGAAGCTAAAACCGATCCCATAACGAAGTCGGAACTACCGTCACCAACACCGACTTGTGTGGACCTTAAGAGGCAAGTGAAAAAGTTCATTTGCAGTTCCGGTTTCTTAAGAAAAGAAGTAAGATTTCTTGACTTTGTATTTTATGTTTATATTTGAAAAATTTTTAAATACCAATATATATATATATATATATATAAACACATGTCTAGATCCGACTGTGACGAGTATGGTCTCCCTAGTGGCGGTCACGCGTCCGAGAACTAATCTCGTGCATCGCACTTCTACTGCAAGTACGAAATAGAGCATGGTTTTCGAGCTTGTTTCCTTTCATTTATATAATAAAATATAACGCTTGGTTATTATAAGATTTTTTATTCTATTCTCCACGACTCATAATGTTATTAATAATATCAACTCCCAATTAACTTCAAATTTAAGTTAAGTAATTTTCTTCTATCAATTTCATAAACACAAACACTTTTTATTTAGGATATTATTATACACACATGAAATACTAATTTTTAACTTTTGTCTATGTATGGATCTACTTAATAGGATTAAAACCTTAATAATAACAATCAAAATTATTTTAATCCTTATAATAAGAAGATACATAAATATATTTTTTTCCTTATTTAAAAAATAACACTTTTACATACATTTTTAATTTTAAAATAAAAAAATTATCTTATTTTTATTTTTCTATGTTTTTCTCGTCTCTGTATCTTTTTAATCTTTATTTTTTTAATTCTCAATTGTTTTTATTTTTCAATCTAATATAAACCAATTAAGCTAAACACAACCAACATTCTCCTTTATAATTGATAAATTTCATTGCTAAGCAAAATAATTTTTTTTTTCTAGATTTTTTATACCAAACAAAAAAATTTAAAAAAATTGAAAGGAGTACTTATACTTGTAGAACTTTTCAAGTTATTTTAATGTATTGAATAATGAGTAGGAGTAATAAGTTATTTTAAAAGTTTTGGGAATTTATCATCCGATTAAAATATGACAAATCACTTGATAAAATATCATCTAAAATATATAGCGCTTACTAAAAAAAATAGTAATTAAATAATTTATTAGAATTAAAATGTTTTAAAAATTTTATTAAGCACAAAAACAAACAAATTAAATGATTTAAATATATTTAGTCACAAAAGCAAACATATCCAAATTAGCTTCACTATTTTTTATTTTTTATTTTTTATGGACTAAAGGCCAAGTGTAGAACCCACAAAATTTGATATAATTCAAGTGTATTCAATTTTGGAATTAGGGACAAAATTTTTGACGTGTTAGATTTCGAAGGAATTTATATAAGTTAGACATGTATAGTAAAACCAATATTTAGGCATAAAGTGCCATAAATATAAATAGACCTAAGTATGTAATTTTATTTCTCTATTACTTCATAATAATTATAATAACATAAGGACTAAATTAAAAAAAATTTAAAACACAAGGGGTTAATATGCGAAATTTTCATAAATTAGAGAAAGAAAGCGAATAAGGAAAAGTGTGGGGCCACCATTAAAATATTTATATTATTATATTATGGCCTAATGTGATTAGTAAGGCAAGCCCAATATATTACTAAGTAAGGATTAATATTGTTATATAGATCTAAATCCAATTTATATGGATTTAGGCCCAAATTAATAATCAAAACCCAAGTCCAAATGTGTTATGTTTATCCCTCCAATTCTCTAGAATTTTCTACCTTTATTTAGACCAATTAAAGCAAAATAAAAAAAGAGAAGAGAAGTCAAATACGTAAAGCAAAAGGGAAGAAATGATAAAACAAAAGACAAAAGAGAGAAACCAAGAGAAGAAGGCAAAACCGTATGAGTGGAGATGGGTATTGCCAAAAGAGTGAAAGAGGAAGAGAAGGAAAAAGAGAGCAAAGGAGAAAGGAAGAGTGGCTGACCGGAAGTGAAGTGAAGAAAGAGAAGAGAGAGAAGAAAGGTGAAGAAGAGGGAGAGAGAGAAAAGAGAAGAGAAAGATCTTGTAGTGGTAAGTGTGTTTATGGTTTAAATTTCTATTTATTGTTTTATATCTATTTTATGTTAACTTGATGTAAAGAATAAATTGGTGGTTATTGTTATGTTTGAATGTTATGAAAATGAATCATTTATGTATGTATTTGTGTGGGGAAGGTTGATGAGTATGGTGTGAGAATTAGGTGAAAATGAAGGATGTTGTGTGAATATGCATTTATGTGTGATTTTTGGTTTTGGAAAACTTGTGTTAGAGAATGCTATAATTAAGGTAGTGCATAAACTGATTTTGTAGCCATAGTTTGATGAGATTTTATATATGAGAAGTGTAAAATGAAAAGGCATGAGGCATAAGAGTGGTGATAAATTGTAATTATGAAATTGTCGGCAATGTTTACATGTGTGTTGTTGCGAAAGCTGATGCATAACAATATGAAATGTGAGCAATGATTGTACACTTGAATATGGGTGTTTCAGGGCCAAAAAAATAAATAAGTTGAGTTTTCTAAGTCATGAAATTAGTGGCGTGAAAGTGTTAAAAATGTAAGTCGAAATTGTATGTAGACAGTTGCTAAAAATTCCAAGTAGAGCTCAGAAAAATGAGAACTAAGCAAGGTCCGATCCTCGGATTGACAAGTCATAAAATTTTATGGATTTAGGATCATAACATATCCAAAAATAAGCCAGTTTTGTGAAGAGTCAAGACCGCAGGAAAACTCAAAAAATGATTGTTCTGTCAAAGGCTATACCTTGTTTTTTTGAGTCTTATGTTGAAAACTTGTTGTAACTTGGGTAATTTGATTCAAAATCCAAATTTGTAAAATGTGGTAGAAACTAAACTCATAATAAAGTATATTGCTAAGAATCTAGGTCAAGATATGTTGTTAGTTTTGAGCGGTGCACGTTTGTCGCGAGCGTAGGGTGTACTCTGTTCATACAAAGAGAACCCTAGACTAAATTCAAATTTTATTTGATAGATATTTTAATCATATTGATATTTATTTAGGTGGCAAGTTTATGCATACTAAGTTTGTTTTACTTGATTAGACAAATTGTATAGAGTCTAACGAAGAATTATTTAATTATAGATCAACGACCCAAGCATCTGATGCCGACACCTTGAATCGAATATCTTAGGGCGTAACAAGTGAGTTGATGGATTTTTTCCAAGGTTTTTAAATGAATAAGTTTACATGTTAAATTGTTTACTGATTTACAAAAAATTTAAATGTTAATTTATTTTATTGATTTATGAAAATTAAATATATTTTGAATATGATTTAAGATGTCATTGAGTAAAAGTAATTTATGAAATGCTTTTAAAATGTTTATGAAAATGTTCTTGAAAATGAGTTGATGTGTGATAAATTGAATTTTCTGATTATATGACTCGTATGATGAAAATGTTTTGAAGATTATATGTGTTGAGATTGTTGGAACAAGTACTCAGTGTGAGTGTGTCCGTGCACGGAAATATTATAGGATCTATGAGAGATGAACCATTATGGATGAGCTTCCCTCTTATATTTAGACCTTGAGGGAAGAAATATTACGGGTGAGCTTCCCAAAAGGTTATTGCTAAATAAATGGATGTTTGGCACCGCACTCATTTACTTATACTAACACTAATGAGTAGACTAAATAATTTATATACTGATGTAAAATAACTCATTAGCAGGTCTCGAGGTGTTCGTCAGTAGCCACTGGTAAATATCTCAGGAGATAGTTTCCTGGCAAGCCTAGTCATTTTATTTGGTTATGTACTAATTTTAAATATGATATTGCTTACTGGTGTGCTTTGATTAGAATTGAAGAAATGTTTTACATTGTTGCAAAACACTTGTGTTATTTTCTAAAAATGAAACTCTTGCTCATGCGTTTATGAATGATTTCAAGTTTACTAACATCCATCTATTCATTAAGTTATACTCACGTTTTAATTTTTTAAAATATTTTTAGATTAGATAGATAATGAGGAGGTCGCGAGTTTTCACCATTGTATATAGTTTTGCTAAGTATAGTTATAGGAGACTTATAGGTATTTAATATCTCGGCAGTTATATATGTGTATATGAGGTTTAGCAGGGATTCGTGAACTATGTATTATGTATTATTTTTTATTTGTAAATAAAAAATACATTACATACATATATATAGGTTGTAGATTCAAAATATATATATATATATATATATGTGGACATAAATGTGAAATATCAAATTTGGGATATTATGTATACATATGGGAGGAAAAGTAGAAGCCTTACACAATCGTGGGAGTTTAGGTGATAAGTATATATTACGGTTGTGTGACAGTTGTTACATGTCCGTGTAGGTGGATTGGGTCATGACTTCAAGCTAGTTCAATTTCCACACTTTTGTTTGTAACATGAAGTGCAATTAAATACTAAACCAATTTAGTCAGGGTCTCAAAATTTAGATGGGATTTGGTTCAAGTTTTTCATCCTTAAAAGGATGGAAACTTGATCATGTCACCACAGTTATTTGTGGGAAGCCCTAGACAATCAGAAACTTTGCCATTAGATTGTCCGCAAATTATAACTTGTAAGAGTTGAAAGTTTCCAAGCTTGTCTCGGTTACACAAGAATTCGGACATGTACGTAACTACGTTTACCCAATTTAACAGGTACCTTGTTTTTTGTTATGATTCGATTTTGGTTTTAAAATATAGTATCATATTTATTATTTATCTCAATTTATCTAATTTTTAACTTCATAAATAAAATCTTTAAAAAATAAAATCAATGATATTAAATTATAAAAATATTAAAATACGTGATAAAAAATTAAATGAACGAAAGAGAAGAAAAATAAATAATCAAAGAGAATTGATATACGATAAATTATTTAAAAATATTGTGTTTTATTCGAGTTAAATTACATATCATGAAAAAGAGAAATTTAATTTTTTTTATAATAGTACAATTATATATCTAATGATATTATATCATGTATATATTTATTTATTATAATTGCTTATGATAATTTTAAAATAAATATATTCACATCATGATTTATTAAATTATTATACAAATAACATGATAAATTAAGTTAAATAAAATATTATAAATATATTGATTAATTCTCTCTACGTAGCTCATTGGATAAATAATGTTCTCTTTAATAAATTATTTACTGAATCAAATATAAATATGTTTTATGTGAGAGTTACATTTGCACAAATTCAGTAATAAATTTCAACATGTATTGTGTATTACTCCTCGAACCTGAGGTCCACTCGTGACAATCGCTACAGACCCTCATGATACACTCTCTGAACCTTGAATGTATCAAGAGAGTCTGTAAGGCTTATCTATACTTCCTCAAAAAACCTAAAAACAATTTATAAACAATAATTCCTATCCATGAGAGCATTATCGAAGAATTGATCATCCATGATTAGTTCATCCACAATATTTAACAATCAAACACAATATCCACATGGAAGTCATTCTCATTCGGGTTGAATAAGACAATAAATATTTATATAAACTTTTAATTTACAAATACTTTACAAAATTTAAATAAAACTATCTAAGTAAATATATATCCAGTAGACCTTAAAACACATATGTAAGTCAAGAAAGAAAACTACTCAAAGCATTGTAGACTCTCTATCATTACCACTAATCCGATGACTACTAAAGCGTATAACCTAAAAGTTGTAAGGGTGAGGGGTGAGTATACAAATATACTCAGTAAGTTAATAAAGTTCATATATATATATATATATACATATATGTACATGCATTTACAAAATCTTGATATTGGGTTCTACTTAAACGATATACTCAAAGTATATATATATACATGTTTATTTAAATCAATAATTAAAAGATATTTTATTGGTCTGCAAATAGTTTTAAATAATCAACCGGGCTGGCCATCTATCCTCGACACGCTACCTTGGTCGAGAATAAAACCGTAACCATCAGTGAGTATTTTATGCATAAATTATATGCAATAAAGTTTTATCAAATATAAAATTATTTCCTCATATTTTACAAAATCATTAATTTTTTGTAAAAATATGCATATTTAAAAACACAAGCCCGTCTTACTAATATTGTCTACGAGTAGTCACTTCGTAACACGAGTGACTGTCCTCGTAATTCGTCAAATCTAAGATAATCACTGATGGTTATTAATGCAGAAACCCAATAAACTTAGTTTATATCAAATTTTGTGCATTATACAATTTTCTTTACTTCAGCTCTGAATTCTTTAAACATTTCAAAAGATTCATATTTGTACTTCAATAAGTATACATAACCATAATGTGAATGATCATCGGTAAAGGTTATGAAGTATAAGAAATCTCCTCTGGCTATTTCACTAAATAGATCACATATATCAGTATGTATCATTTTAAAAAATTCATTGGCTCTTTTCCCTTATCCAACAAAGGGCGATTTGGTCATCTTTCCTTGAAGACAGGATTCACAAGTTGGGTAGGGTTAAGAACCTAATGGATCTATCAGTCCATCATTCCCATATTTTTAATCCTTTTATCTCTAATATGACCTAATCTATGATGTTATATAAGTTTTAAATTAATTTCATTTCTAAATCTTTCTTTATTAATAGTATTAGTCATGTTAATTTCATTAGTCTTAAGAACATATAAATCATTTATATTCAAGCTAGTGCCAATCCTTTTTAAAATCTAGAACAATTTTTAGATTTCAATACCATACCTTAAAATTAGGTCCGGTAAGCCTATGAGTGTCAAGAATCTTGAGAAAAAGGTTAAGTATTATTCTTTCACTAGAAAAGAGATTCAACATTTGATGGTCTGCAAAAAAATAAAATACATTAGAATGTATAAAAGTATATATCAAACTATTTAGTTCTATACTTTAAACCAAATAGTGCTCCTACTACTTTAATTATATCCTATATTTTATCAATGAGCAAACTGTAATAAAATTACAGGTTCTTGTGGGTGATCATATTTTTATCAAACTCACAAAACCTTACCTAAAAGTTATTAGTCAAACAAGCCCAATAAGTCAGAAACTCATTTCTGTTTGTCACTTTTTACAAGACATAATCATTCTACCTCTAAGAAAAGATGCCTTACCTAACAGTTATTGGTACCTCAACCTAATTAGGTTAAACCTAACGCTTTTTTTTGAATAATAGTAAAATCAAACTCCTCGCCTAACAATTATTGGAAGGCAAAGAACCATATCAAAAAAACAGGTTAAATAGACTACAATGCTCGTGAGGACCCTCACCTAACAGTTATTAGGTTACCCCATTTAAGATGCTTATAACCTATCAACTATATTAGAAGGATTGAACCTAATATTAAAAGAGAGAGATTTTCATTTAAGGTCTCATTTAACTTACAGAATCAGTTCAATAAATTAACAAATTAATTTATTGGAGAAAGACTTTAATTGATACAATATCAAATTCTCAATTTATGTTCATAAAATTACTCCCACTAAAATTCTATTAATTCTAGTTGAATCAAAATCAATTAGAATCTCTATTCAATTTAATTTTAATTTGAAGTATTATTTTTCTATTTAATTAAAACAATTCCAAGCTCAAAAGATTTTAATTTCTACAAAATAAACTTTCGATAACATAAAATATACTAATCAAATTAGTACTTATGTAAATTATGGCTAAAGGAATGTTATAATATTTGGAGATTATATAAGAATAAAGAAAAAAAAATTTACTTATTTTTTTTTTTAGGAACAGATCAATACACCCTCTCAAGGTATCAATCTGTGTTTACAAAACACGGAGAGAAATCAATGTGCGTCTCACGCAGATCGATCCTCTCTAGCCAAGGATCGATTCGTGGCTTGCCTAAATTTTATGACTCATCTTGAGTATTGATCCATTTCTTTGAGAGGATCGATTCGATCGACCCTTCAACAGTAAGTATCAATCCTTTCTCTAAAGGGATAGATAGTTCTTAAAACAAAATGACCCGTAGCCTTCATGTATCGATTCATTTGCTTAAAGTATCGACACTTGATAATTTTCAGCTAGTAAGTATCGATCCTTTTCACAAAAGGATCGATACTCACTAAAACAGAATGATACATTTACCACTAAATCAATCCGAGGCCATTTTTAACCATTTCTAATATTTCCAAAACATGCATGAACCTAATTTAAACAATTTCATTCATTTTGAAACACATTACAATATTTATTAATCAAATTAACAACATCAATTATCATGCTTTCACCATAAAATTATCATAGAACAATTTTCAATAATTCCATCAACATAATCATCCAAATTAAACTTATTTGATCAAATCAAACCTAATTATTTCCATGCTCTCATATATATCAAATATATTCATACGCATGTAAATACAAAATTTAATCAAATTAATATAACGTATTAACACACACACACACATACACACATATATACTTAAAATATAACAAATAAAATTTTCATGCTTTTAAACATATTATTATTATATAATAGCATAAAGAGCATGTTTAATCATAATACCATATTATCATTTTTCAAGCCACAACTAACATCCATATGAACATAATCAACACCCAATACATATTTTAAAACTTACAAACATACACATGTCTCATGGCTCTAATACCATTTTGATGGAGTGCGTTCGCCTGGGAACAATTCCCGAGCGTTCATCTGGAAAGTTATGGTAGTCACACGAATTATGAGAAAAGCTCCCAAAGGACCATGGACATATACATATGTATATTTTAAAATTTAAACATTTTAAACATAAACTACAAAGTTTAAAAGTTATACTTCTTCAAATAAAATCCTGAAAAAGCAAGTCTAATTCTTCACTTGCCTCCAAGTGTATCTACATGTCGGATTGGTGAAGACGATTCTAATTTTGTGATAGGATTTCTAAGCTTATAGTATTAGCTTCAACAAGCTAACACAATGTTTTTGACTCTTAGAAAAACCTAGCTTATTCAAAAGGAAAAGAAGGGAAATGAAACCATTTCAACCCCTTTCTTTTCTTCCTATTTCTTTTTCTCTCTATATTTCTTTCTTCCTTTGGTCTGATTCAAAAATCAACACAAGCAAGCTCAATTCCAAATTGATGCTCATAGGAAAAAGGAAGGAAGAAGAAGAGCCTAAGTCAAAATCTTTATTGCTTAACCCTTAACTCTTAACATTATTCAATTCAAAATTGAATTAAATTCAATTGATTTCCAATCCACCAATATGTGTAACAATCTTATGCATTTCATTCATCAAATGAATAAAATCATGCCAAGTGTCAAACAATGATAGGTGAATTTTAAAATCATCCAATTAACATTAATCACATTAATGTAATAATATAATATATTAATCTAATTAATACATTAAAGAGAGAGAGAGAGAGAGAGAGAGAGAGAGAGAGAGACATATATAAATATCATTATTTTGATAATAATATATATATGTAATCATTGCTTAGATATTTATATTATTACTTTAATAATATAATTATGTAATGATTATTTAGATATTTATATAATTAATTTAATAATATAAATATGTAATCATTACTTTAGATATTTAATATTATATTAATATATGAAAAAGATATTTATTTATTTAATGATTTCTTTAATCAATATTAAGGGATTAAATTTCAACCATTTATTCAAAATGAATGGATAAGATTTAATCAAAAGCATGACACTTGGCAACATCACATAGTGCCAATTGTCAACCAAAGAATCATTTAATTAAATAACATTTATGTAATTAATAATGAATAAACTCATTTATTTATTAATATCAATATATCTTATACCTTTTTCAATATCATATATATTCGTAAATCATATTTACGTTATCTCATAAATTACCAAAACATTTCCCACGCATATGGGTGCTAGAGCGTTCTAACTGAAAAATTTATTCTTTATAATAAAGAATTATATTGTTATCCAATCAAAGTATTAAAACAATATAATTAACCAAATTAATAATTATTGTATAATAAGAATAACCATCATCATCAAGTAACTGACTAATGTGTGTAACTCCCTAAGTTCATTGTGAGCTTAACATGGATAGATACTAACTGTTTCATATCTTTTCGGTACAACTCATTTTAACCAAAGTTTCCAATGATCATGAGTGACCTTTTTAGTAAAATGTCACGACCCCTAGATGCAGATGAATAAATATATCAAATAAACCCATTTAGTTATACATGTATGTAGTAAAGTTCCTGTGCTATCGACTTACAATCAAGTATAGGTCATAGTATCGTCAAACTTCTAACTCAATCTTAGGATTAGAACCTCAATCATATACAAGATTCGTATATCTGCAAAACACATTTTCAGACACACATGCTTTGCTTTGACTAAAGACTTGATTCTCTCATATAATAGTCTACATAGGATCTCAAGCTCTAATATCTGAGTTAGTAAATTTCATCTTGGTCATCACCTATCCTTATACACCAAGAACGCATTGTCAGCAAGCTTCTTTCACCAAGCGTGGCTAGCATGGTACTATATATACAAGTGAATGATATGCCTCAATACAGATGACAGCCGTGACACCTCAGATCAAAGGACTAATGGTATACTAGTATGACTGTGCGATGTATCATTGATTGTGGATAATCAACTATGTAATTCATCACGTTTAGTCATGTTCAGTAACATGTTCTCCAACGTATCACCCATGTTTATGCTTTTGTGACATGAGACTCGTCACCCAACTATTAGTATCTAATACTAATCCTTAACAGCACCAAACATACCAGTCATGCAATATTATATTCTCATATGACATTATCTTAATTAGGAACTTATTTAGATGTATTTAAATTAGAAACTCTATACTTATAACTACAACTCTTTGCAGATAGAGTCTTGACATCATAATACATAATGGGATCACATTCTGCATTATACATGGACTATAAATTAGCAACTAAATATGCAAAATGATATATAAAAGCCATTTTATTAATTGTAAACAAATTTAGAATTAATTACAGAAATATATACACAAAGAATGATATCCCTAAACCATACACATTTGGTTATAAGGTATATCTCCAACAGCAAGATGGAGCTCCTTGAAGAGATTTTAATCTTGGCCTTCAAGTAATGAAAATGAGTATGCGAGAGTAGTTTAATGAGAGCATTTACTAACTAATCAGCAGAGGAGACATGTGGCATTCGAAGAGTGCCTCTTTGAACTTGTTCTTTGATAAAATGATAATTTAAAGCAACATGTTTCATGCGAAAGTGAAACACCAAATTGGAACACAAATTTGTAACACCAACATTATCATAGTTGATCATCGGCTACTATAAAAGAGAAACCCTAAGTTTAGTAAGAAGAGAGCAGATGTAACAGATCTTGATTACAGTGTTTATCACAAACCGATATTAGTAGCGAGCTAGCCACTATGAGTTGCCTCTTAGAACTTCAAGAAATATGATGTGACCAAGGTAAACAAGATAGTCATTAGTGGATGTGCAATTAATTTTGTTACTTGCCCAATTTGCATCAGAGAATGCATAAAGGGATAATGTTAAGTGGCGATAGATAATAACTCTATGATCCAAAGTCCCCCAGAGATAATGTAATGGTCACTTTGTCATGCCTCGATCCAAAAATCCCAGTATATAACAATTGTCACACACTCGGAAGGTATACATTTCACTAGTATTCCCTACGAATGAGTAAGGCTTCTAGTATCACATACATATATATATAATCACATAATATAATATATATACATAATATTTATAAACGTAATATTTTGACAACTAACTAACGATACAAAATTTACGGATCTCTTTTAGAAAGTTTATATACATATCAATGGAGAACACTAAATACCTAATAGAGTATTCAACAAAATGCAGTCACAAAATATAAGTTTGGGTGTGGATTGATAAACTCTTTAGAATTGCCTAATCTGAAAATGTTTTTAAGAAAAATAAGACGTAAGTACAAATTTAGTGAATAAATGGACTATAGTGAATTGAATCATAATATAAGAGTAAGAGTGTCATATATATATATATATATAATATTTTACACTAATTTAATAATTTTCTTATAATCAACACACGTAATAGAAAACATTTTCTATTTTAAATTTGTGGATGGTCCAATAAAAAAATTTGGGCTTGCTAGGTAACTATCCCCTAAGACAACCCTTAGTGCACTGCTAGTTGATATTTTAAGACCCACTAACGAGTTATTTCTCATCAGTATATAGAAGAAAATCATTAAGCCCACTTGTTAACGTTAGCCTAGATAAGGGGTATCATGTCAAACACCAACTTATCTAATAATAACCTCTCATTTACCTCATAACAGATGGTAAATGAGAAAATAGATAACATCTCCCTTACCCCTTTTTTTAGTAAGGGCGGAATGTATATAGTTAATCTGTGCACAGACGCACTCATATCGAGCATTTACACCATAGTCTCAAATTATGAAATTTTCATTTATCATCTTTTATCATATTTATCAAATAACAACACAAGATCAATTTACCATAAATTATTTATCCACATAAATATTTCATAAATATTCAAACACATTTTCTAAAATTTCCCTTACTCCAAACATATTAAATTTCATATTCTAAAGCATTCATAAATTTTTGATTCATAGAACAGTTCAATATTTAAATTATTTTATTATGAAAAATTTCGAAAACACATCTATTTACTCATAGTTCAAGGAAGGGTAAACACTTCTAATTTTAATTCCCTCACTAAGCAAGATTCTATGCTATTTCAACACCTAGATACCATTTGTTCACATACAATGTATTAATACAATGCTTTTATTCTAAGCATGCAACCTTGATGCTATATATATATATATATATTTCATATGCTCTTAGTTGATGTTCATCGAGGCATCTAGTCATAACTTCATTCAATACA
>JAXCLQ010036155.1:0-13148 GCA_035584115.1 Cedrela odorata | reverse complement strand
ATTTATATTAATTATAATATTTTTATACTACAATAATTGTATTATAAAAATTTAAAATTTAAAATTTAAAATTTAAATATAAATTATTTTTAAAATAATATGATAATATATTTATTTTTAGTCAATTAAAATTAGCTTAAATTTTAAATTAATACCTAATATAAATAAGTTTAAAAAAATAAAAATAAATAAATAAGAAAAAGTAAATTATAATTTTGCTTATAAAAAATAAATAAATTAGAGTATATTTATATTTCAGTTAGCAAACAATGTAGGGAGAGATAAGTATATTTTTATACAACATTTGTCAACAAGTAAAATTAATATAAAATATAGGGACGATATCTGATAAAACGCCATAAAAAGAATTTGTAAACTATGCACTTATTGGTAATTTAACTCTAAATGAACGAAAAAAACCCTCCCTTTTAGCGACGTTGGAGGTTTTTCGGTTGAAGAAGTGGTTCGCCATCGCCCTTTGAAAGAAGAAAAAGGAAGACAAATACTGCAGTATCCCTCGAAAGGCAAGTGAAATCTCCGACACGTTCTTAACTTAACCCAACTATTCTCTTTCTCTTCTTCCATCTTTTGCATGTAAAAGAATTGCGTAAATTTATATCTATCTGGGCTGATTATGTCAATGTGTATTTGAAACACCATTAGCTTTCTTTGTATTTTAGCTATCTCGGCAAGTACAGAACCTATTAGCCTGGGGTTGAGACGAGACTGCATCCTTAGTTAAATATGTCGTCATACTAAGTATTGCCATAGGGCTTGGATTGCATAATTCTGAAAAGATTCTCTTTAGTTAAAAATCTTAGACTCAAAGGGTTATTTTCAACTGTCACCTGATATATACAAAGTTTTTGTTGTTGTTTTTACATTGTATCTTGTTGAAACTACAATTAGTATGTTGATTGATTTGTGCTTGATCTATTACCTGATTATAAGCCTGTTGTGATTTTGGAATTAATTATTGTATCAGGAGCTTTGGGTTATACCGTGAGCGTAAACATGGGCAAAGCTTCAAGGGACAAGAGGGTAGTTTTTCTTTCTGTTGGAATTTACATTCTACCTTTTATGGGGTTTTCTCGTTTTGAAACTATTATTGATATTGTTGTTGCTTTGCAGGATATTTATTATCGAAAAGCAAAAGAAGAAGGTTGGCGTGCTCGAAGTGCCTATAAGCTCCTTCAGATAGATGAGGAATTCAACATATTTGAAGGTGTGTTCCATAATATTTAATACTCTCTCTTTCTTTTTCTCTTTTTTAGTTGATTTATCTCTATGAAGAGGAATTAGATTAAGATGGATGAAATTTTGAAGTGAAAGTTAGACTATATAATATTAAATTATTTGCATTTGATGAGTTATCAATACCAGAACACGAGGCGGTACTCTTCTTGGCAGAACTATGCAATGCTATATCTTTGCTTGCATAACCATCTTCGCTAAGCTCAACCTTGTGATAAGATAGTGATTTATGAGTTGTAATATTTTCACCTTAAGTTGTTTGAAAACAATTTGGTTGCAGGTGTGAGGCGTGTGGTAGATTTATGTGCTGCTCCTGGTAGCTGGAGTCAGGTACCATTTGTTGGAATTAATTGGCCTATGCACTTCTTGGAAGACGGTTACGGAGAAACTTGCATACATGCTTATATAATTATTCAAGTTGAAAATAATTGTGTATGATATCTCTGAATTTACTTAATTTCAACATGGTTTCTTACTAGTGCTTCTCCAAATTGCCTTCAATACATTTTGCTGTCAACTAAACTTGATGGGCATTCTGCTCTAAGCTAATTTTGGAGTTCAGCATAAACAATCTTGAAATGAGTATACCTGATTTTTCTGACCATGATCTTCATCATTCTTTGAATTTTGTCATTTTCTTCCTGCATTGTATCATTGCCATGGCAGGACACATGTCTGCATTGCCTTGTGGTTATGCTGTTTGGGAGTAACATAGAAAACATAATAACTAAGTTTTGATGTTCGCTTCCCATGTGTAGGTTTTGAGTCGTAAATTGTATATCCCAGCAAAGTTGTCACCTGATTCCAGGTAACTCTTATCCTGCCAATTGTCCTTTCAATGTTTGTTGTAAAATCTGTGTAATGCTGTATCCAAGCTTGGGTTGAGTTTCCTCTTAGAATTGACTATCTTAATTACTTCTTCGCCCATCAAAATTGTAATTGGTTGAATAAATGCAACTATGACATTCACTGAAATTAGATATGGTTTTAGGATATGATATGTCTTAATTTTTATTTATTTTCTCTCTTTCATATGTACTTTTGTGTATGTATGTCTGCAACATTCACTAGTGCAAATCCTCATGTCAGACCATTTACTAATGGAATATGCTCCCTAGATGCATTCCTCTTCAAATTGCTGTTATGAACATATGATCTGATTGTGCAGTTTCCTTTTTGGCAACTGATCACTTTTACCTGAGTGTGAAACTCCATAAATTCTTGTTGCTTTGAAAGTATCCTATTATCTGATTTTTTTCTTCATGCATACTGCATTCTCATCAAAACCATAACTTCATACTCTATAATTTGCAGGGACAGTGATCTTCCACTCATTGTGGCTATTGATTTGCAGCCAATGGCTCCGATTGAAGGTGTTATTCAAGTCCAGGGTGATATAACTAATGCCCGAACGGCTGAAGTGGTAAGTATTTTCATCGTTCTTCAATTCTTTGTTATGCTGCAGTTTTCAATTAAAAGTTTGAAAATCTTTCAGACCAATGCCTCTTCAAAATTGTACTAATAACTCGAGTTTATTATTGCCACCTCTTTTTACAGGTTATAAGACATTTTGATGGCTGCAAGGCTGACTTGGTTGTGTGTGATGGTGCTCCTGATGGTAAAGTAACATTATGGTCTTCAGCTTCCTACTTTCTGGTCTACTCCGTTACTGCTTTTTGTGGCATTATATTTGTTCTTAAGCTTGCTCTGTTTCATGGTGATTTCCAGTAACTGGCCTTCATGACATGGATGAATTTGTTCAATCCCAACTCATACTAGCAGTAAGTTTCCAGGTTTTTCATATATGAACTTTTGTATTTCTGTGGCATGTAAATAGTTCTCAAATTCCAAATCTCTTGTCCAAATCAAGAGACTTCAGCATTTGTATGTTTTAACTACCAAACTCTTCATTTCATTCTCTAGGTGTGTTAATTCATTTACTTATTGATGTTGACATTCTTAACAACATTCCCAATTTAGATTTAAATAAAGTAGTGTTTAAGTAGCAGAGATACCAGATAGTATTTTCTATCAAATTGTTGACTCTCTATCATTGAAAGATTACAATGTCACTGAAATCCTTAAGAAGATGATGTAAATATCAAAGGATGTTCTTTGGTTGCTGATTGTCTCAGTGTGCTGTTGTTGCTTAAGATATTTTTTTCTTCAATAAATGTTGTTCAAGTTCATTTTTGTTGATACCAGCTGCTCTACCTTTGTCAGGGTTTAACAATTGTTACCCATGTACTTAAAGAAGGTGGGAAATTTATTTCGAAGATATTCCGTGGAAAAGATACAAGTCTCCTATACTGTCAGGTAAATAAGATGCTTGTTGAAACTACTAGTATAGTCTTTTAGGATTTGAGCTCATAAGCTCTGTATACTGTTGTCGTAACACAAGCAAAGTTTGTTTTACAAGATATTTGTGCTCCAACTTGCCCTTGTCTTAATTTAGCAGTTCCCTTCATGATGGGTCAAGGTTTCTATGACTAACATTGCAATATTGGTCCATTCTCCTAAGTTCTAACTCAGTTAGCAAGAATCATGAACCTGGCTAGCGCTAGCCCAGGTGCACAAAGATGCCCATTCTTTAAATGTAGTGGCAATAAACTATTTAATATTAGGTCGGCTGGAGATATGAAGTCAAGTTTATAACTGCATCGTCTTGACTGTTTAGTTGGCTACTCATTTGTGTTTGACAATTGCAAAAAGGATGTAATAACCTAATTCTTGAGTTCATTTTACTTTATTACCGATGTAACACAAAAGTTGCCTATTACATTAGTAACTAATGAGTGGAAAACTAGCAACTTTAGCAATATAGCTTAGCTTATGTAATTGTGTTGTGATTTTTTCTCTCACTCCATCATTGGACTCAACATATATTGGGAGTGCTAAGTTATATCTAACTTTATGTATATATATCAAGTAATATTGACATATCTTTCATTTTGCCTACTTTTGGTTTTTTATTGCAGTTGAAATTATTTTTTCCTGTAGTGACTTTTGCAAAACCAAAAAGCAGCCGCAATTCAAGCATAGGTAATCTTCTGCAGTACAGAGACATGCTTTTGTCAGTTTTTGAATTTGACAACAAAATGGAAAAAGTGATTTGACCTCAATTTTTTAGTACTTGAAGCTAATACTTGCATTGTTTGTCATACAGAGGCATTTGCAGTTTGTGAGAATTATTCCCCCCCTGAAGGATTTAATCCAAAAGACTTGCACCGCCTTTTGGAAAAGGTGGGAAGTCCCTGGGGAGGAGATGATCAAGGTAAGTGTATATGTAACATTATTTTATATATTCATGTCCTGAAGTATTTTATATTGAATAATTCTTGAGAATGCGATTTTAAAGCATGAAACTTTTTGAAAAATTATCTGCTGACATAATTGTTCTTCTTCCTGATAAATGGGTCTAGCGTTGAAATTGTACAAGTCACACCAAATCTCTCAGTCTAAAAAGAAAACCACCTTGGCTTTCATCTTATACTTAGATTTATGTTCTATTCAAGTATTCAAGTATTATTAACTCTTAATTAATAAAGCTTGCAGATATAGTAGATTATGTATGAGCATTACATCCTCTTTCTCTCAAAGTACAAGTGTTTTGGAAACTCAATGTTTTTGTATACTCATTTACATTTAATTGATCATTGGGAATTAACTCTGGGCAAGAGCAATTGACGAGCTTCTCTTTCATTTCAAAGAAAGAAGAAATATGAAACTGGCTTCAGATTGAAAGCTCAGTTAAAATAAGGACCTCCATATAGTCTTTATTGAAACAAGAAATCTTTAAAGGGATAATATTGTGGATTTCTTATATTTCAAAATTACCAAGTAACATATTCATGTATTAAAGGTTTGTGGGATGTATTAAGTTTTGAAGTCCTAGCATGTGTCACCATATATTCACGGGTTGGACCAATTGCGCTATTTTTCTCCCATTGTGATTGTTGCATAGAACCTCAATTTTTCTTGATAGCAATGCCTCTATTAATAAGACAAGCACCCTGCGGTCTTGTAAAAACGAAAAAAAGACATTCCTTCAGCTTTTCCAAAGCATATTTTCTGGAATTTTCTTTCTTCTGTAGCATTCATTTGTTGTGTTTGTTAATTGTTCAGATTGCAGTAGTGGGTGGTTGGAAGGACCGAATAAGGTTTATATTCCATTTTTAGCCTGCGGGGACCTGAGCGGATATGATTCTGACCGTTCATATCCACTACCTAAAGTTGCTAACAGATCTTACCAGAGTTTGGATCCTGTACAACCCCCAATTGCCCCTCCTTACAAGAGAGCTCTTGAAATGAAAAAAGCTTCCAGTCAAGGTATACGAGAGCTTGAAAAGCCTTCCTCAGATACTTAATTATGCCTTACTTTTAATTTTTATATGGGTCCGTAAACAGTTAAATTATGGGTAATCAAGTTATTAGTAGGCATGCCATCCCATAATTATGATGGAAGCGACTTATATTATCTGTTTTTGTTGAGAGAATTGTATTCTTTATCGTTTAATTGTTCAGCAGCACTAGATGTTTTTATTCTCTTTTCTATATAAACATATTGGAGATTAATTTGAACAATTTGAGGCTAACCATTTAGAAAGTGAGCCATAAAATGACTCTGATTGATCTGTGAAGGGTGAATGTCAAGTGGGATTTTTGATGGTCGTGTCATGGATGGGGGTGATATTTCCTTCTGTTCTAAAGTGAAATGAATGATAAGGTAAAAATAAAAACAGAAACACAATTACTTGATACTCTTTCAGCAGAGGGAAAATCTATCAAATTTAGCCCGACTGAACCTAAATTCATTAGGCCCGGTCCGACTTGCCAATTTGACACCACTGCCACTGCCCAAGTATATTTGTATGATTGTAATTGCATTATGATTAGAGCTCACAGTCACAGCTATTCAATTAAACTAATACTAATGCAATTATTAAGGCAGATTTATGTTAATTAGGTTCTTAACTAATCCTGCACAGCAGATTCTAATGTTTGTTGTCTTTCAAATCCAGCAGTGTTAAAATATCATTAATTCCTATTAAATCCTTAATTGTAAGTCCACCTTTAATTAAGTAAGGGGCATAACAGTCAATTAATCCAAAACCTCCCTTGCCTGCCTTGTGGACTCCTCGTCTTAAACTGAGCTGTTATCCATTCCTGAATGCAGCCAGTTCGTTTTGATGGACCAATTTAATTTCAATAATACCCCTGAGCTCCGTAACAGCGACCGGGTTAAGCTCAACGTCGGCGGCAAACTCTTCGAAACAACCGTATCCACCATCCAATCAGGAGGTCCGGATTCACTTTTGTACGCTCTTTCGAACCGCTCGGGAGACGACCCGAACCCGATTTTTGTTGACCGTGACCCCGACATCTTCTCGATTCTCTTATCTCTTCTTCGCTCGAATCGCCTCCCTTCAACCGCCAGCCGATTCTCCAAACAAGAACTCGCCGATGAGGCCCTCTATTATGGCATCGAGATGCGGTTGAAAAAGGCGATGTCTCCGCCGCCACTTCAAGGCATCGATGCTTCTGTCGTCACCACAATTTGTCCCGCCGCCGACGCCCTTCCATCTGCCTTCACCGCGCCTGCTGACGACGGATCTCTATGGATAGCCCACGGTGGCCAGATCTCCGTCTACGACTGGAACCTCTCCCATTCGGTAACCCTACGTACGCATCTCGAAGATATCACCTCGATACACAGCTTTTGGCCCGAAGTCGGCGCCGTCGGTTCCGATTCCTCTCCTGGTATTCACTTCTACGACCTCTCGAGCGCTCGCTTTCTGGCTTCCACACACTGGACGGACCCAACCGATCCGAGAATTTACAGAGCGACGGTCGCCGGTATCACGGACTCACCTAGTTCAATATTCGCCTCGTTCGTCTGTCCACACAAAGAGAATTGTATCCTCTCGATTGACAAATCAACCCTCCAGACTTCGTCTGAGTTGGGCAGACAATCCGGTGGCTCGTCTAAAAACATGGTCCCGGCAAAACTCACGTGGATTCCGACGACCGGCTTAATCCTTGGAAGCGCAGTGGCGTCAGGTGCGTTTGGTTATTCCGGTTACATAAGGTTGTGGGACCCACGTTCAGGAAACGTGGTGTGGGAGACGAACGAGCCAGGTGCGGGTCGAAGCAGTAGGTTCGGGGATGCATTCGCTGACGTGGACGTGGACGTTGAGGGGTTGTCTCTATTTAAGATATGTTCCATGTCAGGGGATTTAGCAATGGCAGATTTACGTGTATTAGGGGAAGATCCGTGGGTATATATGGACGACAATAATCCCAGTATGAGAAGTAGCGATGGCGGAAAGCACAAGTTAATGCACTGTTATAAAAATCAAGTATTCTTGGGAATAGAGGGGAGTTTAGAGGTTTGGTCAAATGTTGAAGAGAGGAAGAATGGGATTAGTGCAGGATTGTATCGGAGAAATTTTGTAGATAAAGCGGAGGATTCAGAGAGGGGTACGATTAGCAGAATTAAAGGTGGGGGGAATAGATTGTTTGTTAGTAGAGAAAATGTTGAGGGAATTGAGGTGTGGGAAAGTTCATATTTTTCTGGGGCACTTTCGGTTTTGTGACCCTTTGGTTCTGTAAAGACTATTCCTTGTGTATTGTAATGATATCGATCAAATTTGTGAATCATGAATTTTGAGTTGATTAAAAAGAAGTTTTTTTTTCTTTTAAATATGTCATCATATGGGGTTATTATTTCCTTTGGCATTGGATAGTGTAATACCAAAGGAAAGATTCTCTTGGGTTAAAATTCCTACCCAGTCACAACAGAAGCTTAGACTTAGTTAAAAAAGAGTTATTTTCAACTGTCCCATACAAAGTTGTTCCCATCTTTACCTTTGTATCAATTAGTATGATTTGATTGTACTCGATCTGTTACCTGATTATGAGCCTCACAACAGGAGGCGTTGTTCTTCCTTGCAGAAATATGCAGTAGCTATATTTTTGCTTACATAACCATCTTCGCTAAAAGACCTTCTGAAAAGATAGTATTTTATGAGTTGTAAAATTTTCATTCCGATTTTTTGAAAATAATTTGATTTATGGGTGTGAAGTGTGTGGTAGATCTATGTGCAGCCCCTGTTAGCTGGAGTCAGGTACAAGTTGGAATTATTTTCATATTGGCTTATGCATTACTTGGACGACAGAAACACACATACTTGCATACATGCATATACAATTATTCAACATGGCATATTAGCTTGTTCTTCTCCAAATTGCCTTCAATGCATTTTGCCATCAACTAAACTTGATGGGTTGTCTGCTCTAAAGCCAATTTGAGAGTTCAGCATAAACCATCTTGAAATGAATATACCTGATTTTTCTGGTCATGATCTTCATCATTCTTTGAAGTTTGTCATTTGCTTCCTGCATTGTACCGTTCCCACAGCGGACACATGTTTATGGATCACAACAGGCATTGCACTGCCTTGTGGTCATGCTATCTGGGAGTAACATAGAAGCGTAATAACTAAGTTTTGATGTTCGCTTCTCCTGTGTAGGTTTTGAGTTGTAAATTGTATCTCCTGGCAAAGTTGTCACCCAATTTCAGGCAACTGCCAGTATAATGTTTTTGGATTTTATCTCTAGAATTTGTATACTGTTGTCATAACTCATGCGAAATTTGTTTTACAAGATATTGTGCTCCAACTTGCCTTTTTCTTACTTAGCAGTTCCCTTCATAAGGGATTCAAGGTTTTTATGACTGACTCTGCAATGTTGATCCCTTCTCTGAAGTTTTAAGTCAGTTAGCAAGAATGATGAACCTGGCAAGTCCTAGCCCAGGTGCATAAAGAGGCCCATTGGAAATGTAGTGGCAAATAAACTCTTTAATATTAGGTTGGCTGGAGATATGAAGTCAAATTATAACTACATCATCTTAACTATTTAGTTGGCTACTCATTTGCAAAAGGTGTGTAATGACATAATTCTGGACTTCATTTTGCTTTATTACCTATGTAACCAAAAAGTTGCTTATTATATTAGTGTCTAATCAATAAACTAGCAGCTGTAACAATATAGCCTAGCTTGTGTAACTGTATTGCCATATTTTTTCCCTGTCCATAATTGGACTGAACAAATATTGGTAGTGCTAAGTTATATATATCTTTATGCATATATATCAAGGAATATTGACACATCTCTCTTTTTGGCTACTTTTGGTTCTTTATTGCAGTTGAGATTATTTTTTTCCTGTAGTGACTTTTGCAAAACCAAAAAGCAGCCGCAATTCAAGCATAGGTAATCTTCCCCAGTAGGAGGCTAATACTTGTATAGTTTGTCATACAGAGGCATTTGCAGTTTGTGAGAATTATTCTCCTCCTAATGGAATTAATCCAAAAGACTAGCACTGCCTGTTGGAAAAGGTGGTAAGTCCTTGGGGAGGAGTTGGTCAAGGTAAGTGTATATGCAATATTAATTATGTATTCGTCTTGAAGTATTTTGTATTGAAATATTTGCTTGAGAATGCAATTTTAATGTATGATTTTTTTGATAAAATTATATGCTGAGACATCATTGTTCTTTTCTCTAATAAATGGGTCTAGTGTTGATCATCCACAAGTCACACCAATTCTCATTCTGAAAAAGAAAATCACCCTGGCTTTTGTCTTATACTTAGATTTATGTTCTATTAAAAGTATTATTGTTTCTTATTCACTAAAGGTTTCAGATATAGTATATTATGTATGAGCATTACTTCCTCTCCTTCTCAAATTTGAAGTGTTTTGGGAACTCACTGTAGCCAAATACTCATTTACATTTAATTGATCACTGGGAATTATCTCTAGGCAAGAGCAATATGGGAAATTCTCATTCATTAAGAGGAAAGAAGAATATGCTGGTTCAGATTTAAAGTTCAGTTGAAAATAAGGACCTCCATATAGTCGGCTGAGTTGAAAATAAGGACCTTCATAGTCTTTATTGATTAAAGAAAGATATAGGCTAAGAATTATAAATCTGTTTAGAGACAATATGCTGGATTGCTTATATTCAATATTTTACGAAATAATATATTCATGTAGTAAATGTTTGTGGGTAGTATCTAAGTTTTGAAGTCCTAGCATCTGTCACTATATATTCGTAGGTTGGACCAATTGGGCAATTTTGATAGCTTGACTTTTGTTAATGAGACCAACACCCTGTGGTCTGGTAAAAAAAAATAAACATTTCAGCTTTTCCTGAAGCCTATTTTCTGGATTTTTTCTTTCTTCTGTCGGATTCAGTTCTTATGTTTTTTAACTGTTCAGATTGCAGTAGTGGGTGGTTGGAATAAATAAGGTTTGTATCCCATTTTGAGCCTGCGGGGACCTGAGCGAGTATGACTGACTGTTCATATCCACTACCTAAAGTTGCTGATGGAACTTACCAGAGCTTGGATCCTGTACAACCTCCAATTGCCCCTCCTTGCAAGAGAAGCTCTTGAAATGAAAAAAGCTTCCAGTCAAGGTATGCGAGAGAGCTTGAAAAGCCTTCCTCGGATTCTTAATTATGCCTTACTTTTCCTCATACGGGTCCTTAACGGTTAAATTATTGGTAATCAAGTTATTGGTACACATGCCATAATTATTATGGAGCACCCTAGACTGTCAGCAGCACTAGATCTTTCTTTCTTTCTATATAAACATATAGGAGATTGACTTGAAAGGATCTATTCCAAGCAAAGCAATGCTATGTTTCATCTTTCCTATAGGGTGGCAAATAAAACCAAACCAATTTGAGGCTTAACCGTTTAGAAATTGAGCCAGAGGATGACTCTTGTCGATTTGTAAAGGGTAAATATCAAGTGGGATTTTCGCTGAGTTTTCATTTATGGTCATGGCAGAGACATTTCTTTTCGAATATTAGATAGGCTCGATACTTAACTGCCCCACATCCTTACAATGCCTGTGTCAATGAGTTGTATGCCACTGAAAATATCAAACAGGAAAGTTTTACAGTATTGTTTTTCTGTCTCTCTCTTAATTTTGTTCCTTTTTTTTTTTTTTTTCTATCATCATTTTGGATTCAAGATATAATCTATTCTCCATCTGCAATATAACACTTATAAGGACCCCAACACAAAAAATAGACAAGTACAAAGTGGGTATTTCATGTCTTGGACACGAAGTGGTGGAATTGGCATATAATTTATCACATTATTCAATGTGTGAGGTTTGAACGAATGCTGTATCACTTAAGATTCCATAACATTTCTATCATAAAATTAACATTTTGTTTTACAAATGCATCATTACAATATGGGGTTACTGCCTACTTCTACCAAATGAACTGATAAAACCAATGGCACGTAGTTCCTCCCATTCATTTTCATCTTCCTTCCTAAATCATGCAAAAATTTGGGCAAGAATTTGAAGAAAGTGAATTGATAACCTTTGCAAAGTGGAATAAGAACTTAAAAACTACTCTACTGCAATCCTCCGTGTAGCTTCATCCCTGGCAAGATTCAATGGCATCAAAATGAAAACTCGCTATGTGCATCTAAAATTAGGAAATCCTCGAAAGTCACCAACTCCGTTTTTTGTTTCCTTTACATACTTTTCCATCATCAGAAAAGAAAAACTGGCAAGAACTTGCAGAAACTGAGTTTGATCTTGACATTGAGGAAGAAGAATTCAAGAACTCGATGCAATCTTCAATGGCTTCAGCTCTATGAGAGTCGATTGAGTTTGCTAACGACCTTGACCCTGCCAAAGTGGATGAAGAAACCTTCCTTGAAGACCTCTTTCTCGTCGACACAAAACGTCGAGTTCTTGTCACTTTAGCACTAAGAAGCCTCATCAATCTTGCCGGTGAAAATCTTGAATTCCCAGGCATCCGAAAACTGAAAATTCCAATCATTACCCTCTTCCTGTTTCCGGCTGATCTAGTACTGCCGCCATATTTGAGGGAGATGGCTGGTTTCTCGTTAACATCAGGACTGAAACTCGCTCGCTTACTTGCTCTTCTCGACATTTTCAACTTGTGAGAGGGCTGGAAATGAAAAGCAAATAGATGTTCCCCCTGTTAAAGGAAGGGAAGGAAGGAAGTTAAGAACAGAGGAAGAAGATAAGGTGGTAAGGAGTATTTATTGATGAATTAATATGCGGAAAAGAGAAAAAGGGAAAACAGAGAAATGAAGAAAGAGATAAAAAGAGAGGATTGGGTTGGATTGGTTTCTCATTGAAATCAGAAATCGGCAGAGCAGTGTTTGTGGGAATAGATATGTATATATACTTGCTTTGTTCAAAGAATTTGATTGCAGACCGATCAAGTCTACCTTGTTCATTCAAAATTCAGAATACGTGCATGAGCCATGCACATGGTCCATTCGTTAGTCTACATTCTACCCTACGCAACTCAAACATATATAATTCTAATTAAATGAGGAATCCTCATCACAATTTCGGTGCTCAATCACTATGCCCCATCTTAGATACATAAATTCTTTCCTATCCTGAATTAAGTTGCATTTAGAATTGATGACAGGCTCTAACTATCAAGTGCAAGTACAACAACTATAAACATATTCCTGTAACATTATAGAATTTGTTTGTCAGAATAGATACACAAGAACAATGAAGGTTGTATTTGGAAGCAGTATTTTCCTGAAGTGTTGCTGAAGGATACGTAGAACTAAAGCTGGGCTATTCACCAGCCTTTGTGGGAATGGTATACAAGAAATTTAACCTAGTAAAATGGGATGTTAATTAGGTGGTTTGGTCAAAAGATAAGGAGTGGTGGAGCCGTTAATAAAGGAAAAATAAAAAACAAAAAAAAAAATTAATACTTGATACTCTCTTATTTGTAAGTGTTGCTTTTGAGTTTCCTTTTGTGGGGCTATCTTGAAATCTTGATTCTGTTGTGTAATTAGAAATGGGAGATAC
>JAXCLQ010036104.1:0-23879 GCA_035584115.1 Cedrela odorata | reverse complement strand
ATATATATATATATATATTAAAGTAATGTGTATATATATATATGAAATTGTCTCTCTCTCTCATTTTAATATATGTATATATATGTTAATTTGATTAATGTATATATATAATATTATTGATGTATTAATGTATATGTGTATTATTGTAATGCATGCATTTGATTAAAAATAATCAATGCACACAGCCGACATTAACCATGACTCACGTTTTGCATTGAATTCATTTTGATGATTTGGAAATGCAAATGGGTTAACTAGCTTAGGTAGAGTCAGTGGGTGTTTATCTAAATGGGATTTGATAAACACAAAGCTTAAGTGCTTATATATACAGAATACGTAATGATATAAACAATATACTTCTCTGTTTTTAAAAGTGTGTCTTTCTTCTTCTCTGTTTTTGTAAAAAACCAATAGTTTCTCCTTCTTCAACCATGAGATTGCTTAGTGAAGCAAGCTTAGGTTGCTTGATTGTGAACTAAAGAAAAGACAAAAGAGAGAAGTAAGCTTGGGTTGTGAACCGGAGCAAGAACAGAAAAGAGAGAAGAGGAAATCGTAGAGAAAGAAAGCTTGGTGAGCTTGTTAAAGCTCAAACTGAAGCTTGCAAATCCCAAACAAGTCAGAACCGGCTTCATCACTCCGACGAGTGGACCACCAGAGAAAGCAAGCTTGTTGCTGTCCCGAATTGCAAAGCCAGAGATGAGATATCTCATCTTTGTGATTTAAATTTTAAACAAAGCATGATTTTTGAAAGTCAAAACATGCATGTGTGCATGTCCAGATCAGTTTGGAGCCTATTCCGCAGGTTTATGAAGATGGCCATGGCTCCCCTGCATTGGTCGCGCGCCGGGAAGTTGATTTCTTGTGTCGCACTTTCGTTGCTCACCGAAATAAAGCATGATGAGCTCACTGTTCCGTTCATATATAAGTGTTATATATATATGTATATTTATAATTCTTTAATTAGTTAAAGAATTATAACAATTACATAAATATGTAATTTAAAGTACATTACATATACTTAATTGTTATTTTGATAATTATCCATAAGCCAATTTCATAAAAGGGTATTATGGTAATAGCTTAATAATTAATTAATAAAGTATTTATTTATTAATTATTAATAATTAAATACAATGGCATTATAGTAAATTTTAAAAAAAAAGGTTTTATGGTAAATTCTATAAAGAGGGGTATTATGGTAATACCATAATAATTAATTCAATAAAATATTTATTTATTAATTATTATAATTTAAATGAATGGATAATTATAACAAAAGTTGGCCAATAACTAGCTAGCATTTGTTTTAGTTTTGGCCATGTATGGAAAAGGCAAAATGAAAGGCTTAAATTATTTCCATATGATGGAAATGAAGATATATATATTTAATTGCATTGAAAAGTCAAAATTGGAGTTTTTTCTTTCGTTGGCCTAGAACAAGTAAAGAAAGAAAAGTGCTTCTCTTCCAATTTTTGCAAGGTTTGACCATTTAATAAAAAGAGGGGAAATTTTTCTTTCAAATTTTTCCAAAGAATAAAAGTGTTTTCTTCAAGCTTCTAAGGATTTTTGAAGTGTAGATTGAAGAGGTTATATGTTTTGTAATTAATCTTCATCAACCTAAAGCTTGGAAAAGGTTAAAAAAAATTTCAAAAACCTTACATTTATACATATTTGTTGATATATGAAATAAAACTTGAATTAACACATGTTTAGGCTATAGAATCCAACAAATGGTATTAGAGCATGTTAGGATGATTTCTATGGTGTTGATTTGCTTGTGTATAGCTTGAATTAATTGTTGGAAACCATGGTTCAAATATAGCATATTAGGGTTTATGGAAAATTTTGTTTTCCTATTATGTCTAATATGTTTAAATGTTCCAAAATTGGGTTTTATTGACATGATTGGAATTTATTTGTTATGGTTTCATGTTCGAATTTGATTAGAATTGATGGAAATAAGATTTTGTCATTTTGATGATTAATTTACATGTGATGTGAAATTGATTATCAAATTGATGTGTAATTAGTGAAACCATGATGAAAATGGTGGCAAAATTATTTTGTTCCAAGAATAGATTATATGGCCACATTGAATTGGTTATGGAAAATTAGTTTCCATGTTGAAATTATTTGTTTAAATTGTTTAAACTTGTAATTGAATTGTTGTTGTATGTATTTTAAATTATATGCAACGAGATTGGTATGTATGAATAATTATGGATGTAAATTGATTAATATGCATAAAATTATTTTATGTTAATTTACACCATAATTTTCTTTCATATTTGTTTGTTAATTTAAAATGTTGATTTTATGGATTCATATGATGAATAATTAATTCGTTTGAGAAATATACAATTTGATTGTGTATAAAATTTATTTAATGTGATTAAATAGATAATTAATTGTAAATGTTTTGAATATGTATTAAATTTGATTAAATGCATGCCTGTATGTGTATGATTTCTTACATGCTAAAGTTATGTGCATAAATAAAAAGAGGAGTAATGTATATGCATATTTATGAAATGTAGAAACATATATTCATATAGGTTAGTCAAAACATATGAAACCCTGATATTTGGACGTAAGGGTAAAATGATCATTTAATTATATTCATTATGACACGTGCATGATTCAGAAATTTAATTGACTCATTATCGAGGTTTAGAAGAACTTAAGTTGGCTTAATAAGATAATTAATATGAACTTGGTTGTATTTTTTAAAAAAAAAACTAGAAAATGGACCAAACTGCAAAGTTTGAGGGACTAAATTGCAAGAATTTTAAACAGTGAATACAAGTAATGTAGCAAGTACTGCAGCAAGTACTGTAGCGAAAAATGAAAAATTGAAAACAGTAGACTGGATTGGGAATCCGGTCGACCGGCAGAATGCTTGTTTTTAGAGGCACTGTAGTATAATGTTTACGATACTGTAGCAATTCGGTCGATCAATTTGCTAAGAAAAACGAGGTTTTTTTTTTTTAAGAATTTTTACAGATTTTTCAAAGTTTTTAGGGTATTTGGTCTTTTTACACTTTATCCATATATACCTATCACCACCAAATAGTTTCTCACTGTTTTCTCTTTCTAAAAACCTTAAAACTCTCCCTCACTCTCTGAAGAAAAAACCGTTCTCTCCTACCTCTCCATTTTTCTTCAATTTCTCAAATTTCTTTTGATTAATTTTGAAATTTTTGTTACCAAACGACTACAAGATGTATACTCGTTGATTTAGAACCGATTTTAAGCAAAAAAGGGGCGAGATTGAGCGAAGACAAAATTTGAGTTTCGAAACAAATTTGGGATTTTTCTGTTAAGACAGTGATTCGAGGTTTCTAAGGACTTAGACAAGTCACTGGTAAGTTTAATAACTCATTATAAGCATGATTTTAAGATTTTGAGTATAATGAAATATTAGGGCTACTGTTCATCTAGAAATTTAGTAAATTTTCGCGTATAAAATGTAGTTATGTGTTGATTTGAACTAATTATAAACATATGATATTAAGTATGCATTAAGTATTGCTTGGAATGTGTATATTCGTTTTAGACGAAAACACGAATTTGGAAATTTTAATGATTTCACGTATAAATGGTTAATAGTATTAATTTGGTATTGGATTAAGCATTGCGAAGGTTGTATGTGTGATAATTTAAGTTTATTGTGCATAATTGATGGACCAATATGTGAATTGCTATTGGATTTCATGTAGATTTTGGTATTCGATGAATATTAGGAATTTGATGTGAAAATGTAAATTAAAATAAGACGGCCATGGGATTTCGTTGTTGGAAATCAGATAAATGGCCTCTGATAGTTAAGTCTCGGGATATGTATAAAACTAAAAGGTTTTTAGTTATTTTATCCACGAATATTGTTTCTTACGCATTATGTTGATTACATAAATAGTAAAATTCATAAGTTATGCATCTGTGGTATTAGGCTATGATGATCAGAGAGAATGACCAAGTAAGCACGATGAATGTTAGTGGGAGTGGTTATCCTCATACAGTGAGTAGATTCATACATACATAATTATGTAAATAAACTGCATGTGATATTTATATTTATGCTTGTGTACTAAAAACAAGTTGTTTTCTAATTTAAAGAAATTATGAAAATGTATACTGTTGTTGTGTATGATACTGGGATGGTTTATAAATAGCCTGCTGTGTAAATGTTTATTTTTATATACATGCATGTAATGGCCATGGAGGTTAAATTTGGATTGCATGCTTTAAAAAAGTTGTTTGAAATGTAATGGCTGGGGAGGTCAGGCTTTTAAATTACATGGTTATATTATTGAACTGAAATGAGATGTTTTAATGCATGTATATTTTGGTGATGAAGCCAGTAAGGCCGAATGTTGTGATATAGCCAGTGAGCCAGTTGTATGGCCTTAGAGCCTACTTATTTACTGTATATACAGAGAGGTAGCTTATGGATAGATCTGTTAGAGGCCGCATAGGTGAGTGGGCCACAGTAGGGTTGTATATAGGAGATTAAGCCATGGTAAGCTCACTTTGTACCATGCACGTATGTGCGGTTATATAGAGACCTTATGGAAAGTCCTATCGGCTTGAAAGGTATCTATTAGATTTGACAGATATGACAAGGACGGTCATTTCATCACTAAGTGACTACTCGGGACCAACATTAGTGAGACAAGTTGTTACTTTTATAAAGACATGTTTTATATACAGTAAATGGTTTTTTGAATGTCTAAGAAATAGTTATTGTTTTATAAGATTGCATTGCATATGATTTTATGCATAACAGACTCATTGATGGATTTTAAAGTTAACTCGACTAAGGTAGCGGTCGGAATAGTACGGCTAGTCCGATTTGATTATTTAAACTTAATTGCAGACCAATCATTTATTTATCGTCATTTGTTGTACATGAACATTTATATATGTAAATATATATTTTGAGCATGGTAATAAATGGAAAATCCCAATATTTGAGATCTTGAAAATGTGTGTGCATATGTATATCTATATATGTATGTATTTACTCACTGAGTATCGTTGTATACTTATTCCTCACAATTACAGCTTTCAGGTTAGGCACGTTATTCCTAATTGGGCTTGTGGTGGCCATATAGAGTATACGAAGCTATTGGTAGGTTTTACTATCTTGACTCACTTGTACAATTCAGATTCCACTAGATATGTATTTTTATTTGGATTTGTATTTTATTTTGATAAATGTACGTAATGTAAATAAAAGTTTATGAAAGATTTTATTATTTTGTTCAACCTATATATAAATGATTATCTATATTGATATTTTTATTTTCCAAACATGTTGTGGATGAATTGATCACGGAGATCAATTCTTTGATAATACTCCCATGGATGGGAGGTACGTTTATAAACTATATTCAGGAGTTTATATTTTACAAGAAGCCTTACAAGCTCTCTTGATACATTTCAGGTGTATGGATTATATCAAGAAGGTCTATGGCGATTGTCACAGGTGGACCCCAAGGTCGGGGCGTAACAATTTAATTGGTATCAGAGCACTTAGTTTTGGGAAGATACTTTAAAATGTTTTGAAAAATAGTTTGATGTTTTAAAATAGGTTAAACATGGTTTTTAAAATGAATTGATTTTTTTTTAAATTTATCCAATGGATATTAAGTGAGTCAAGTAGTAGATAAGTATTTGCTGTTGTGAAGCATGTACGATCAAACTTAGTTCTTTACCTAGTAAGTGAAGAGGTATACTCACTCTACATATGGAAGAAGAAGGAGTATACCACGGAGAGAGATGGTCCCCGATACGGAATAAAGGTTTCATGGCAACAATTCATTAAGATTGTTCAGATTTTATGACCTTGTTTATTTGATTCCTCATAGATATATAATGTTTTCTTGATGTATATTTGGAGATGACATGTTGATTTGATTAAGTTTGAATCTTGGCAAAAATCAAACTAGTTTCGTTTTTGGGTAAGCCTAGTTTGTGTGAAGAGATTGGAAGTGTTTACATCTTTATTTTATGATTATGATTGAGGGTAAAATACTATGATTTATAAATTTCTTTTGAGTTCAGGATCATAGAAAAGGATTATGGAAACATTTGTTTCATCTAGTGTTGTGAATGTTTTGAGATACATTGAGCCTAGGAAAATTGTGACTTTGGGTTGTGATATTTGAAATTGGATATTAAGAATGGTTTGATGATAGTACATAATATTTTATTCTATTATATTAAAAAGGTGAATACAAAGTCGTTATGAGCTAGATATTGAATGTATGAGATAAAGACAAAAGTATATTCCTTACTGGATTTGGACGTAGGTCTAGTAAATTCGATAATTGTTCTAGTTATTAAAAATTGTTTTCGAAAATGTTGAAAAGACTGGGATGTTGTGAACCTATGAGTTGGGATTTGATTTTTGTAATAAGTACTCTATAGGCTTATAAATATTAAGAATAGTAAGAATGTTGTTGAAGATTGTCGACCATGTGTTGGACTAAGGTGAATTTACGGATTGTGATTTAAATGAGGACACATGAGAAAGAAATATCGAGATTAATGGCTGAGTAAGTGCATTTCTTAATTTTATGGTTGTGTTCTTTCTTGTGTGGTTCTGGTAAAAAAAAATTAAAGTTGTTAATTTTTTGATTATGTGATTAAGGTCTAATATCTCATGTTTAAGATTCAAAATTTCGATACTATTCAAGGAATGGGTTAGTTATTGCACTATAAAAATTTTAGTGGATATGTGAGTTTAAAGGAAATCAGTTAAAGAATACCCCAGTTATAAATTTAGTTCTAGATGTATTTTCAAATAAGTTGCTTGAAATACCTCTAGAATGATATAGACCTTATGCCTAGAAATAACCCAATTTATATGCCTCTATACTATATTGCACCAGCAGAGCTCAAGGTTCAGTTGTAAGAATTGATCGATGAGGGCTTCATTAAACCCAATATTTTACATTGGGGTAAACCTGATTGTTTATAAGGAATAAAGACGGCACCTTGAGGTTATATGTTGAATTCCCATCAGTGGAACGAGGAGATCATCAGGAATAGATACTCGATGACTTGTATAGACTATTTCTTTGATCAGTTGCAAGTAGTTATTGTATTTTCGAAGATCACTTTGAGATATGGGTATTATTAGTTAAGGATTTGGGAGAATGACATTTATAAGACTCCCTTCAGAATAAGATGGGAGCATTACGAGTTTTCTAGATTGACAAGTTATTTAATCAAAAGTATTAGTTTGGTAAAAGATTAAGAAACATATATATTTTTCTGATGATATTTTATAAGATACAAATTATAAGTAACAATCAAACCTCGATGTTATGATTTGGGGCGATGGTACTATGTAAGATTTTATATATATATATATATATTATAATGCAATAATTAAAATAGTGAAGAATTGAAATTTTAATTGATATCATTTCCATGAATATTATGATAATCATCCATGGGTTGGGACATGTAATGATGTTAATGAAATTTATCATTATTATTATTATTATTATCATTGATGCAGTCTTGAAATATTAAGAGACTCTATCAAAGACTAATTAATTGATATTAGTTGACATGATTTTAATGATTGGATGATTTTCTTTTTCAAGTTATTTATGGTGGGTTGAATTAATTTTATTGATATATGAATGTGCATTCAAAGAAACCTATGAAATTGTTTTCAAGTATATGAGTTGTAGAGTATATTAAAATGTTGGAAAATTTTGAAATGTAAATTATAGGTTGGTTTTATCCAAATTATGGGAGGAGATTTTGCCAAAATTTTCTTGGCAAGAAATTAATAAATTGTGTACTTGATTTTTATTGGGGAATACTAGTATTGATTTAAGAATGATTTTAGAGACTAGTTGTAGGGACCGATGAAATTTCTACATTTTAGTTTCATAAAGTTTTTATATTGGAAACGTTACGATTATTACTTGTGTTAGAGATTATTAAAGGTACTTATAAAGATCTTAAGTCGATAATATATATTCATAGTTAAAAATGATGATGAAATTTGATTGTGAGTTCTTATATGAATTTTGGGAAAGATTTAAGAAGTTGTAGAGGAAATGTCCATATCATGGTATTCTTAATTGACTATTTGTGGAGACCTTCTATAATAGATAAACCTATTCAGTTAGGATTACCATAAATATAGCTACAAGAGGTACTTTAATTGAGTAAAAAAACAGAAAAGTCATATAGGTTGTTAGAGGAGATAGCTTATAATAATTATTAATGGTCAAATGAAAGAGGTATGCTAAAATGGATTCCAAGTATGTATGATGTAGATGGCATAAGTATGATGAATGCCAATGTTGAGTCCTTGGTAGAAATGTTTGATAAATTTGGTAAAGTGATTATTCCTAGTTTGAGTTATGAATGTTATAGAGATGCTCACGTGAATTCTGGTTGTGTATGCAATCATAACAAATTCAATTTGTTTCAAATTTTAATGGTCGACAACCGAATGATTAATATTCCCAATGCATATAATCCAGTTTAGAGAAATCATCCAAACCTCCTTGGAAAGAATAAGGTAATCAATTACGCAACACTGGACCTTTCCATTCCCCTGGTTGTTAGCCAAGGCAATCTCAACCAGAAAATAAGCAGCCTTAGATGATAGCAATTGAAATGGATAGTAAATACAACGTCAGAGAGATTTTAGAGGCTGGAATAAAAAGGTGACACATTGCAAATTCGAACAAAAATATGGAGATGCAATAGAGGCAGTTAGCCAACTGCATTTAGTCTCATAGATATGGTAAATTATCTAGTTAGACAAAAGTCAAATCTAAAAATAACATTACAAGGTTGTCACTTTATGAAGTGGTAAGCAAACTTGGTGAGGTAAATTGTGAAATAGAGGTTACTGAGACCAAGGTGAGTGGTGAAATTGTTCGCGTTGTAAGAGAAGGAAGAAATATCTCGGTAGTCGGGGCGAGAGACCTAAGAGGGCCAAGGGATGAATTTTTGATCAGTGTGCCTGTGAAGGACACTGGGTTGTAGCGTAGTAACTCAATAGTCCAGACTTGGGTCGACAGGGAGCCAGTGGTAACCAGGTCAAGGGCCAAGGTGTTACATCTTGTGCATAAAATGGATGTTATAGATGAGTTTATCGGTGAGATTTTTAAGATTTAAAAATATTAAATAACCTCATGAGACTTATCCAGTGAGTATGGGAACAAATTAAGATGAAGATCTGGATATTGCAGCATGTGTAATAGAGGCTGCATATTCTAGGCTAAAGTAGAAAGTTTTGAATTTTGAAAACTTTGGAGAAGGTAAGCCATCACCCCTTCCTTTTGATATGCAAGCACCAGTAGCAGTAGTGGATTTTATAAATCGTGTCTTATACCGTTATTTAGATAAGTTTAAGACCAAAATAATTGTTGTTATATTGGTGTACCCCCAAAATAATGAGGAAACATGCTAAATATTATAAAATTAAATTTGAGATAGTGGAAATGGTTTGAGTTAATTAAGAATTTTGACTTGATTATCGAGAACCGTTTAAGGAATATTACAGAAGTGATAGATGTTTCAACTATGAAATCTTCTTATACTTTAGCATGTGTTCTATCAGCCAACATGCCTTGGTTGATAGAAGTGAAGGCTTTGTTTGTAGCTTTAAGTGATGATGATTTTAGGGCCTTGGTGGCTAAATTGTTGTGAGACCACGTTGGTGGATCAGATTAATAAAATATATATATTTTTTATATAAAATAATAACTAGACAAGATATGAAATAAGTATGCATTATAGAATTGTAAGGCAGCTGTGATATGCACCTATTGTTGATTTTAGTTGTATATAATAATAGTTATTCAGCTAGTATTAGCATACTTAGCAATAAATATTTTAGAAAGTAATGAACACTTTCATGTTAGGGTTTTAGACATTATCACCTTGAAAATTGGTGATTTGTTTTCATAATTGAAGAAACTTGTATCATTGGTTTAAGCGGGCTATACGGAATAGTACAATGTGAAGGCACGGTAGCCTACTGATTTGGGATTGTTATCAAACTTGGCAATAAATCATAATGTGTTCCATGTTCGAGGTTAAAGAAGTTTATGTCGGATCCTTAACACATTTTAGAGATACATCAAGTAAAGTTTAAAGGTAATTTACATTATAAGATTTATTCAATAGGGATAGTTGATTGGTAGTATCTGGTTTGAATAGTAAGGTCGTTTCTAAGGTAAAAGATAAATGTGGTGGTAAGTAATTGTCAAGGGCATAATTTGAGAGTCTAACATTTCTTGCCCCAACAATACGTATATTTTATTAAATAAATGTATCTGTTATGTAAAATTTTGAGGACAAAATTTTTATAAGGGAGGTAGAACTGTGAAATCCTGTTATTTGGACATAAGAGTAAAATAGTCATTTAATGATATTTATTATGACACGTGCATGATTCAAAAATTTAATTGACACATTATCGAGGTTTATGAGAACTTAAGTTGACTTAATGAAATAATTAATATGAACTTGGTTGTATTTTTCGTAAAAACTGAAAAAATGACCAAACTGTAAAGTTTCAGGGACTAAATTTTAAGATTTTCAAACAGTAAAAAACGAGTATTGTAGCAAGCTGTAGCAAAAATGAAAATTTGAAAATGGCCGAAAGGCAGAATGCTTGTTTTTGGAGGCACTGTAATAATGTAGCGGTACTGTTTACGGCATTGTAGCAATCTAGTCCACCGGTTTGGTAGGAAAAACGAGTTCTTTTAGGATTTTTGGTCATTTTTTAAATTTTTTAAGGGTATTTTGATCTTTTCACACTTCATCTATATATACCTATCACTCCCAAATAGTTTCTCATTGTTTTCTCTTTCTAAAAAACTTAAAACTCTCCCTCACTCTCTCTAGAAAAAATTGTTCTCTCCATTTCTCTTCAATTTCTAAAATTTCTTCCGATTAATTTCGAAATTTCTGTTACCAAATGACTACACGACATATCCTCGTCAATTTAGAACATATTTTGGACAAAAAGAGGTGAGATTGAGCGAAGATAAAATTTGGGTTTCCAGACAAAGTTTGGGCTTTTTTATTTAGACTGTGAATCGAGTTTTCTAAGGGCTTAGACAAGTCACTGGTAAGTCTAATAACTTATTATAAGTATGATTTTAAGATTTTGAGTATATTGAAATGTTATGGTTACTATTTATCCAGAAATTTTGTAAATTTTCATGTAGGAAATGTAGTTATGTGTTGATTTGAGCTAATTGTAAACATATGATATTAAATATGCATTGAGTATTGCTTGGAATGTATATATCTATTTTAGACAGAAACATGAATTTGGAAATTTTAATGATTTCGCGTAGAAATGGTTAATAGCACTAATTTGGTATTGGATTAAGCATTGTGAAGGTTGTATGTATGATAATTTAAGTTTATTGTGCATAATTGATTGACCAATATGTGAATTGCTATTGGATTTCATGTAGATTTTGGTATTCGATGAATATCGAAAATTTGACGTGAAAATGTAATTTAGAATAAGACGGCCATAGGATTTCGTTGTTGAAAATCGAATAAATGGCCTCCGATAGTTAAGTCTTAGGATATGTATAAAACTAAAGGGTTTTTAGTTCTTTTATACATGAATATTGCTTTCTACGCATTATGTTGATTACATAAATAGTAAAATTTATAAGTTATGCATATGTGGTATTAGGCTATGATGATCAGAGAGAATAACCAAGTAGACACGATGAATGGTAGTGGGAGTGGTTACCCTCCCCATACAGTGAGTAGATTCATACATATATAATTATGTAAATAAACTGCATGTGATATTTATATGTATGCTTGTGTGGTAAAAATAAGTTGTTTTTCGATTTAAAGAAATTATGGAAATGTATACTGTTGTTGTGTATGATATTGGGATAGTTTCTAAATGGTCTGTTGTGTAAAGTTTTATTTTTATATACATGCATGTAATGGCCGAGAAGGCTGAATTTGGATTATATGCTTTAAAAACGTTGTTTGAAATGTAATGGCCGGGAAGGTTGGGTTTTTGATTTACATGGTTACATTATTGAACTGAAATGGGATGTTTTAATGCATGTATATTTTGGTGATGAGGCCTAAAAGGCCGAATAAATCAAAACAATAATAATAATAATATATTGACAAAAATAATTTGTGCCAAAACATAGGGACTTATTGTGCAGAAAGTGGGCAAACCAATAAAATCATACTAGTAAATTTTAACAGTAAAAGAAATAAATATTGTCAAGTGTCATTTGCTTAGAGTAGCTGGTAAACCGTATTGTGCCACGAAAGTAATCAAAGGGTTTTACGTCATTTTACAACATAAAGATTTTCTTATTCGCTCAATTGGCCCAGGATTCCATGATTAGGGTTGCACATTTTTTCTAGGGGTCCCATTTCTCCACTCCCTCATGTTCATTTGGGGAAAAATTTTGGGAGAAAATAAGAAAATAGGGTGGGGATGGGAATGAGGATGGGGATGATTTTCATCATTAAATTGAAATTGGGATAGGGATGAGAATGGGTGGACCTCACTCTACCCCTATTTTTCAAAAAAAAAATCTCATTTATTTTTAAAAAAAATTAATTTTTTATTATTTAAAATTTTAATTATATTATGTTTATAATAAAATATTATATTTATTTAAGATTTTTAATAAAATATATAAATAAATAAAGGAAACGAAAAAATAAGAAATTAAGGATAAAAAAATGAAAAAATAAAAAAAATAAGAAATTGAAGTTGGGGAGGAAAGTAACTCTCCCACAATCTCCTATTTCTATTGGAAAAAAAATGACGGGAAAGGATAGTGAAAGTGGGACGGAACCTGTCCCATTTTTTCAAATGTGCAAATCCTATCGAACATCACACGCCATATTCCAATGTCTTGGAAATCAGACCGTAACTAAGCGCCAATTTCAACATTGTTTTCTCAGGAGGAGTTTGTTTATGATATGACAATCAGTTCATCATCGAAAAAGGACAGTCCAGATCAGCCTGAAGTAAGTGGACCCGCACCAAAATGGTTACGTAGCAAAATGAGCAAACCTGAAGACACTGAAAAGTTGGTAGGAAATAAATAAAGGTTTTGATTTTTAATCCAAAATTGGACGGTTAACCATTTTGTTAATCAAGAAAATATTGTTACCCAGAAAGCCAAGATTGCTTTTTGAAAGCACTTTTTGTACTGTCAACATTAAAACTCTGTTTTTGATTGCTTTATTTCGTTATAATAATTTGAAGCTTAGATTTTTGCTGTCAGTTCAAACGTTGACAATTACACTTTTCGTAAACAACCGAAGTAATGTTATCGGGAACTCAATCTGTTTTCTGAAAGCAGTTTTTAATATTTCAAACCAAAAGCTCTGTTTTGGCATTGATATATTTCAGTAATGTATATTTCACTAGAATGATTTGTAGATGTGATTTGTTTCTTAATTCATCAAAACTCGAAACCAAAATTGATCCGACAGCTGATTTGTAAAATTTCAACACCAAAAGCGTTATTTTATATGTCTAATATTTAGTATTCGACTTATGTGAGGGTAAATTTTGTTTCAAATTCAAATTTGAACTCTATCCATTATTTTACATTGCGAATACAATGTTACATGTACAGCCAAAATCAACTTTTGGATATTAACAATTAACAACCATGAAACTCAGGTTGATGTTACATTATAGCGAACAGAGTGTTTTTTTTTTGTGTAACATGTTATGGTTTTTGTGTAGAATTTGAATAAGAAACTTGAAGACGTTGAAATTAGCGTTCCCATTGTTTATGGTAACGTTGCATTTTGGCTTGGCAAAAAAGCCAGCAAGCATCATTACTGTTAAATATTGCTAGTTTGTGGCCTCTTATCTCTGCCTTTTACTTGTTTTGACTAAATGCTTGTTTTCATTTTCTTAATGACTAATTAGGTATCAATCTCATAAGTGGACTGTGTACGTTAGAGGGGCAACAAATGATGATCTAGGTGTGGTGATTGAAATAGCAATCACACTATATTTCCACTATGATGTTTCTGATAAACCATTGAACTTGTGAGTTGCTTTGCCTGCTATTAATCATGATTATTGCTTTTGAAACAACGAATATGACCAGCCAATTCGTAGTAGGACACTTCAGAATTCTTGGACAGCAGAACGATGGTTCAATAGCATTTTCAAGAAGAGAATGACATTGATGTTACTGTGAAATATGAAATGAAGATTCCATTTCAGTTATGCTGATGAACTCAGTCATTGAGAATGAGTCATTGCCTAATTTGTTTGAGTTGCTTTGGACTGCCAGTCCGCTAAGCGACGTTCAATTCTTTTAGTAAGTTTCTTGCTTTTGACCAAAATATAAAACAAACCTAGAGTGAGTCATTGCTGGTATTTTCGAGAATCGATTCATGCTACATCATTACCAGGTTACATAAAGCTAGAATCCATATCCCCATTTGATTTGTTTCATTGATTCATGCTGTGTAACATACGTGAATTCAATTATATTAGCTTCCATGTGTCTTGTCTGCTATTGCTTTTCCCTTATCATCTTAAAAGGTCATCCAACTTGGAAAAAAATTTGATTCATTTAAAATGATTGAAATAGCCGAGCGGTTTTTTGGTCTATATGATATTCTGAGGGTGACCAATAAAATGGTCAGACTTCATCCTTTTCGTGCTAAAATGGTAGAGATTAGTAATTAACAGAGTATAGTGGCAGTCATTCAGTAGAAAGTACAAAGACAGACTACAGTGGCTCTCTCCCTCTTTCCCTCCGTCTGGAACTTTCTCCTCTCCCCACCATTTCTCATTCCAAAGATTATTCGCCTCAGTCACTCTCCTTTAGATGAGTCTCTGCTGCTGCCAACATCCTCCTCTCTTGAATATTATGTCCACCGCCCCACTGCTTCTTTTGATTAGCTGCCCGCAATTAAAGCCACAGTATTTCAACAATGAAGATAGAGTAAAATCACCACCACCAGATATTAGCTAAAAATGAGAACTGTATTCTGCATTACAAACACCATCTGTGTTGTGAATGGTGCAAGTGTGAGTTTCGTGAGGGATAAGCTCATGTATGCCTTGTCGTGATTGTGAGCATGGTTTGTTGTGATATCACAACTAGCCATTTCTTCGGCAACATTACACTTCATTCTTTTTCAGCAGAAAGAATGTGCGGAAAGAATGTAAGTCTCATGTTGAAATGATATCATTCCAATATGTAGAAATTCGAAATTTGAAAATGAATCCTCAAGATTTACTTAATAAGTATTAATTATGCACAGATATCATCATTTGAAGTTGTATCCAGAAGACGAATCTGGTCCCATGTCTACCAAGAAGCCTGTTGTTGTGGAATCCTACGATGAGATTGTGTTTCCTGAGCTTTCAGAGATTTTTTAGCTTGTGTACAGAATCATCCAGACGTAATCTTGCCAAGATTACCTGCCGGTTTTACTTTGCCTTATCCTGGTATGTTTAAGAGCTCTATTGTCTACAGATATTTCTCTTTGTCATGCTTTGGATGAATTAGAAAGCCTTAATTATTGCAGGACCAAGTGAGGATGCAAGTAAAAAGAATAGAGGGGACACTAAAGATCATCCCTTGGGCTACTGTTTCATGAATTTCTCAGAAGCAGATGACCTACTACAACTTGCAGCAGCTCGTCAGCAGTTCAGCAAGACTGAAATACTTTCCATCTCATCACCACTCAGTTCAGTTTGTCTAAAATACTAGATATTGATAGTGAAATATGAAACAAATTACAACATATATATTGTTGTTTCTTTACAAGTATATAGTTCTGTCTATAATAGATGTATTCTTGTTGAAAATTTAATCTTTTCAGCCATCTAGATTATATATGTGGTCTTTAGATACCTTTTCACAACTCCCACATCTCATGCATTGCAACTTCCAGTTTAAATTTCCCCATTTTAGCAGATTCTATATTTGAGAGAAATTAATCTTGGAAGGAAATCTCAATTACACTTTCAATTGAACCTTAATTTATGTTAAATACTTGAGGAGTTTCACATCCTTCACCTAGATGAAAACTTCTGTTTCCTTATGGTACTTCTTCTGGTTCATTGAGGAATTCATTAGGAACCATAGACTACATATAGCAAAAGCAGAAATAATTCTATAAGAGCTGTATGCGCATAAATAGCCTTGTGTTGCATATAAGCTTCATACTTGCATGAAGTATTCCCATGGATGGCTGGATTATTTTCCATCTTCTTTTGTAATTGACTTCTATCAGTATATTGTGCGGTACTCAACTAAGATAGATTCACTGCCAACTCCCCAGCATGTTCAAATTTTTAACCTTTGCTCACCGCAAGTGCCACCCACCACCAAAAAAAATTTATTAGCACCAATAGGGCTCTTAAAATTCAACGAAGTTAAAATCTATTATGAAAGATGAAAATTCCATTTGATAAAATTTGGTAGTGACTAATTAGTATGGATCTCAAACTGTGAGGTCATGGCTATAAAACTGATTGTTCCTCCAAAACCCTTTTTTTTATTTTGGCAATTTACTAATGTAACTTCCAATGACATGGCACACGTGGCACCTACTTTGTATTCAAATTAGGTTATGCTATTTATAAAATGAATTATACTTTTACAAAAAGCTATGTGTGCATCCTTCAGGCTGTGTTTTGGGCATCAGTTATGAACGTCATGGTAAATACTAAATAGAACATAGAATTTCACATGTTGAAGGGTTTGCATGGTGATTGAAACTATTTTAAGAATATGCTGTTTCATTTATCTATTTTAAACATGTGAGAACAATTGTGGAAATCGAATGTACTGGATTTGCAATCCTTACCCAGGATGCTGAAAGAAATGTTACCAGTATCTACTTGAGACTGATGTTTAGAACTATGGGGATGATTAAAGTGACGGAGAGTGACAAAGTATGAATTATGCTAAAGTTAAGTTCCTGGAATGGCGTCAGATCATGAGATTGGAATGGCAGGCCAATTAGTGCTTAAAACCATATAGTTGCTTTAACAATGTTTTCTTGATGATGCCTCTGCTATATGATTGTCTGAGTTAATACCTTGACTTTGCTTATATCGGAAAGTATAAATTGGGGATTGGCTCTGGGATTTGCTCTTTTTTCATCTTTGGTCTCTAAATTATCTAATCACTTAAAATTATCTAATCACAAATTGCTCGCTGTTGTGTTGTTTCAACAATTTATTAATTTCCGTATTAGGTTAAATCCTTCTCAAGATGGAACATACTACCAATCTTTTAATTATTTTTTACATTCTGCATTTTTTTTTTCAGTTACGTTAATTTAAATTAACAAAATCCAATGTATCCATTTGGTTTACATGATCTCTGAGTTGACTATGAGTCTTGCAATCCACCAAAATAAAAATCTGCTGAAGTTCATTAATGATGTGTTCTCTCTTTCCGAAAATTGGATAATGAACTATTCATTTCCTTGTTTCATTGTATGCATTACTTTCCTCACTTTCAAGTTTTTTCTTTGATTTTTTTAATCCTTTTCAGAACATTCCAGTTTCCTTAGTCAACTATAGAACCCAAAATTACTAGGGTCTGATTTAAAGTTTTGGCTCTACTGATTAGATAAAATTAGGTTTTTTGGAGATATGAAAGCCTAACTTGTGTTGATTTTGCATTAGCAGTGCATTGAGGAATTTTACTCTAGTTTGACATATATTAATTAGGATAAACTGTTTCGATATTTTACAGAGATGTGCTAGTTAAATAATTTGACAATGTAGTTCTAATGTATCAGGTGCAAGCTCATATTGCTAAACTCAAACGACAGATAAGTTTGATAGAAGGGCAGCAGCAACAGTTGAGATCTACCTCTGACCAGTAATTGTACATTACTCTGGCAATTTTTTGAGATTTCTTCCTCTGATTGGTTTTGCAGCAAAGCCACATGACAGCATAGGAATGTAACAATTATGTGTACTATCTTGGATATGGAGGGCTTTGACCTATTTTCTTTCTTATTTTGTTTTTCATTTTGCTGTGCCTCTATGTTACAGTTTAGCTTTCTATCAGTAAACAAAGAGCAAACAAATAGTTATTATTTGCATAATTACTGAGTGAAATATTTGAAGTTACTGCATTTTTCTATAATATAATGACTTGATTGTTGGATATAAATTACTTGATTTATTTCATTTGAATTTAAATGTCCCTTCACACAAATCAATTGAAATTGAAATGCTTGAAATACAGCATTGCAACTGTTCTTCTTTGCCTGTTAGCTTTGATTCAGTTCAAAGTAAAAATGCAGGAAATTAAAATGTGTACGAAATTCGTGAGTACTTGCTACCCTCGTATGTTTCTAGAGCTAAATATGTGAAGGGATTCAAACTTCATAAATTTTAAGCCAGGAAGGCTGGAGTGACAAGCTAACTAGTTCGAATGAAAGCTATAATCTTGTGAACTTCATGCAATTTAAGTTGTAATGAAGTGGTAGATTATGGCTATGACAGAAAAGCTATGGGGTTGAGATATTCCTGTTTCTGGTTGATACAACATCTGGATTAGAGTCTTCAGATTAATTGTTGCGCTGTTTGTGTTGTTTGACCTGGCAAATTGCCAGGGTTGGGGGAGCATGAATAATCAGTCTCCTAATTGTTTTCTTTACTTACTTTGTTGTGAAAATTATCAAGAACAAACCATTTCTGCTTTTAGTTTTCTTCTTTCGAGAGACTTCACTGTTCCAAACTTGCATGATTGGTGGATTTGTGCAGAGTACATGTTCTTAAAGCTGAGGCCCATTGTTCTCAGGTTCTTACAGCAAGTCCTTTTGATGGTTTGAGTATAGAGGTGAAAAATTGAAATGGGTCATCTCATCAAGTGTGGGTTTTGGATGGGGTTCTGGATGTGCTGTCGAGGTCATTTCAACATAATTCCATTGTGACTCTCATCTTTGGCTACACACATTCCAGGTTCAACCCTCTTCCTTAATCCTCAGAAATGCTCTTAGTTTTGTCATATTGGTCCACATTAATAATTTCAACAATTTGATAATGCCCATCTCCATCTGGGATTCTTATACTCAAGGTACTAATTCATTTATTAGTGTTTTCTCACTTGTCTTTGTACCTATTCTATATGAATCTTCTTTTAACTCCCCATGCAACAAGTCTCACCCTGATTGATTATCCACCATCATTTTAAGTGCCATTCTCTGGTCTTCAGGCCTTTTTTCTTGACCATATCCCTTACAAACCATGTGAGCCTGACTGGTTTTTGCCTTTTAATGGCATCACCTTCCGTTATCTGATCAAAGAGACTGTAGAAATAAAATGATATCCTAGAAAATTTCTTACACATTAGTGTTTTCGCACAATTTTGGGTAATGGGCACCAAGTAATTTAAAGCTTCCCTCAAGCAACCCAAAACTCATCCAGCGTCTTGAAATCATATTGAATTTTGCTTAATACAAGTTTCAAGACTTATCATTCCGAAATTTTTCCTTACAACCCACATGGGGTTGAATTATGTTGCATTTATTTAATTTCCTGCAGTTATTTTTGCAGAAGTATGATATGAGTTTTCACCAAGTTTCATGCAACAAGATTAAGAGCTGGTAGAAAGGACAAACCAAACTGATGAACTAAAATTTTCATGATATATTCCAAGTGAGTAGTTATTAATATTTTATAAAATGAGAATTGGGTTAAAGTACGATAGCAGTTTCAAGTAGTTGGAATAAATGATCTCACAAAAGACCGTACACTGTTATGTTGTCTTTACAGGAGGGCTTGGGGGCAAGAGTAACATGGCCTCCATGTGCTAAACAAAAGGCATGGTCGTTTTCAACTATTATAGAAAATCTCTGCATGCATCCCTTAAGTCTCATTAGCTCAGCCTCACCGCATGCATTTCGGTGAGAAGATGTGGGCCTTTCTCCATTCTGTTTTTATCATTTCTTGTCCCAAGCAATCTCATTCACAGAACATGGCAGCACTTATTTCATAGACCGCGACCTCGTAATTTTCTCAATTTTACTAAGATAAAAAAGTTTAAGACAAGAAATCATTCATGGCGGTTTTCTGCAACTCGTGACGAAAACATTTGTTAAGAAAGAAAAAAGTCTAATACGGTGTTGTCTTTATAACGATATCCATATGTTCATCCAATAGAATCTTCTTGTACATTTATTTTGAAATCAACCAATCATGATGATGATACCCTGTCCTCAATCCTGATTTAGAAAATTTAAACTCTAAACTTCTTATATTATTTCGAAAGAACTTAATAATAATAAAAAATAAGAAAAAGAATAATAAAAAGAATGTGTGTTAGGCATATGGCATGAATTTGGATAAAATAAAGAGTGGAGGCAAAGACGTGTTAAAATGAACTTCAGTGTTAAGACTCTTCGTATGGGAAAAGGCTTTGGCATGGATGAGGTCCAATGGACTTTAGGCCCGTTATGTACAATACTGCAAAGGTTTTATGAAAAACATATAGAATCCGAAATCTATTTCAGTTATAGAAATTTCGACCATAACGTAACAAGAAGTTCGAGTGTAACATGACCCAAAATTTTTTAAGTTAAATCAAAGGTTTCGAATCTAGACATGAAAACCCGAGACCTCTTTAAAGATCTCAGATATAATATGGTAGGGGCCTCGGGTAAGTTATCAGAACCTAATACTATTTTTATTAAAAATAAAGGTCTTAAATAAAGTGTAAGATTTTCGACATCTCTCATCAACAGTTATTTCTGGCTGACATGAAGTTCGAGTTTTTTGGACTTTTCTAAAGTAAGAAAAAATTTGTAGCCAAGTAGAAGTATTATGCAAATATGACTCAAAATTTCGTGATCTTTAAAATAACAATATTTGGAATTATGGTTTCATAATCTCTGAAATACTAATAAATTTGGGATTATAATTCTTTGATTCCTTAGAATTCTAATAAACTTCGAAAATATAATCGCAGTAAGACACAACGGCCTATAAAAGATAAGCCAAAAGCAACCAGGTACGCAATTTTGTATAATACAATATTCAACACATTGAGAGATACAAGAGATTAAGTTATTACTGCTATTATTTTCTCTCAAATACCTACAAAAACAAAATCCTAACTTAAGCATTCGACGGTTTTTGCATGATCATGGGCTTTATCCCTGATTTCTTCTATAATTTCAGGTGATGCAGCGATCGAACAAGCAAGGAAGACCATACTAATGCATAGAATTTCAAGGAGAATTTTATTGCATCAACATCTGGATTCGAGAATTGAATAAAAAGCTAAAACTACAGTGATCATGAGAAAAGCCGTGGCAGCAACACGAACCTGCACAACAATGTAAAGTACAACAGTAAGAGGAAATCCAAAAGGAAATTCTTTAGAAGCAACAACTGCGGCTAACCCAAATCACAACTATCAGCAACCACCCCCTACGGACATGAACCATAATTCTCATTCAAAAGCTTCGTCTCCTCACCAAAATCCCTCTAAGGGAGGTGACGGAGAAGTCGCTCAGTAGATCCAAAGATTGAAGGACAGTGAAAGAAAACATGCGAAAAAAGACCAGCATATTTAAACGCTGGCGGAGAAATTGCGAACTTGAAGAGAATACTTCAAAGCGGTTCTTTAGGGCAAAAAAGGTGGTTGTATCATCGAAAGTAGTAGAGAGCAGCACTTATAACACCTTGTGAACCAAAAATCATGAAGAAAATCCCTAGCAAAATGTCTCCAAGAGAAGGTATACTGCGGCCAAAAAAGGAAAGAAGAAGGTCCCTAAACACCCTTCAGAAAAGCTGGCAATGCGTAAAGATAACAATGTTCCTTTCAAGATCAATGATTAACCTCGCCCCAAATCCTTGCACCTACCAAATAGCCCGGTAATAAACCATAAATGGAGGTCGAAGTACTGCTTAAGTTCGAAAGACATGAGAAGGGTCCTCTATCGAAAACATCAAAAGGAGAAAGAGAGTTCTAAGTAAATAGGATCTTTGGGTGAAGAAAATAATAGGCAAGCTGGAGGGATCAAAGATATTGAAGCTTGTGTCAGAAAAATAATGAAGGACTTGGAAAGTCACAAAAAAATGGATCATATGAGAAGTGTTAAACCAACATCTCGTTTAAGACTTCATTCTAAGTCCCCTTTATCCTAAAGAATCTTGGATCTTATTCTCCCTAAAAAGTTTAAGATGCCCAAAAAAACTTCATTCATAGGGAAAACTAATCTATCTCTCTATATGGATTTATTTAAGGAGATGATGCTGATACAAAGATTGAATAAATCCCAGCTATGCTGCTTGTTCCCATTGACACTAGAAAGACAAGTAAGGAAGTGGTTTACAAGCCTAACCTATAACAATATCCACAGCTTTGATCAGTTGTATGGGGCATTCATCAATGAGTTCAAAAAAAACAGTTACCAGTATGAAAACTCCAAGTTTGTTGCTTTTGATGAAATAGGGAGAAGAAGAAAGCCTCAGAAATTTCGTCAAGAGATATCATGATAAGATGATGGAATTGGGAGCTTATCATCATCCCCAGCTTTGGAAGGTATCAGGGAAGGTCTATGAGTAGACTAAAAATGGTATACTATTCGTAAGTCATCCATCAGCACTTATGAAATGGCTCGAAGAAAATTGCTAGATGAAATCGAAATTAAGGATCAGATCATCCTCAAGATGAAAGAAGAAAAGACAATTGGGTCATTATCGTATGACAAAATGCATTTCCCAAAATCTAACAACAAGAAGAGGCAGGACGATAGGAGAAATTTTTTTAACTTTAACAGGAAAAGAAGTCGAGGGCTGAAATAAATCAGGTCAGGGAATAGGAGGGATAATGTTCCCTCGAGAGGACAGTACTCTCTGAGAAATGACGATATGAGAAGGGTGGCCCAGGTTCAAGAAACGAGGAAGTCAAGAAGTCAATAGGAGAGGAGCTTTGCTAATGGAGCCTAGCCTAATAAAAACAAAACTAAACAAGAGTGCAAATAACAAATTTTACCAATTTCACTAAAACATCGGGCATCTAACAGATGAATATTTCGACTTCAAGGACCAATCGAAGTCTTTATCATGAATAACTACCTGATAGATTTTGTAGCAGATAATAGAGAAAGGATTGGAGCCCCAAATTAGAGGGTTGGACAAAAAGAAGGACATGAGCATCAAACAATGGTGATTTCAGGCGAATCTAAGTTGGCAGGAAACTCAAACAGGCAATGAAAAACTATTCAAGATATTCTTTGCCAAATTTTGCCTCAATTGCACATATTATGAACGTAAGGTCTGAAGAGAAGCAAAAAAATTGCCTCAATCCCCATCATGTCACGGATGAAGATGAGGTTAGAGTACATTATCCTCGTGATGCTGCTTTTGTGGTATCCTTGACAGTTGGAACAATTTAACTCAGTTGAATACTGGATAACATAGGAAGCTCGGCTGACATTATTTTTAAAGAAACTCTAAACTCTTTTGGTATTGAAGACCTGAGACTGAGACCTGCAGAAACGGTTCTACACGGCTTTGGCAAATTATACATCTACCTGTTGGGAAATTTACAACTATCAATTACAATGGAAGATAAGCTCTATCAAAAAATCACAATGGTTGACTTCCAGGTGATAGATCTTAAGATATCTTATTCGATGATTCTTGGATGTAACATCCCAAATCCGGGAATGTTATAGGCAAGTGATAGGACCACCCTATCACCCCTAAGCCTATCTTTTAGTCTATCTAAATACACATTACATTTTACAAACATACTTATGCAACTCAATGGGCAATATTGTAACACCCGTAATTTCTTTTGTAGAACTCATAATTATTAAGTAATGATATAAGGTAAATGTATGAGAGTATTTTT
>JAXCLQ010036093.1:0-23880 GCA_035584115.1 Cedrela odorata | reverse complement strand
GACTCGAAAATCTACAACTTCATATTTCACGAAGAAATCCAGATTCAAACGTTTTGAAGGTCAAAACGGCAATTAAAAGTACGGATCTATAGAAAATCCGAAGAAGTCTTAATTTATCCTAATTGGTGGTGAAGATCTAAGGTAAGATCTTAATTCTCTATTTTATATTTCATTAATATTATAAAGTATATTAAATAACATGATCTTGGCATGAGAATTAATGAACATTAATTAATATGATTAATTAATTTAATATTTTAAATTTCTGCCTATATTATGCTTAATTCCCAACAATAGGTTCATTGATGAATTGTCAAGCTAAACTACGCTATACTATGGCGAACCTTAATATCAGCTTGTAGTAGCCATGGCAATCTAGAACTGGCGAAGCAGGTGATTGAGCGAATTTTTGAACTAGATGACTCTCATGGTGGGGATTGAGCGATCTTATCAAACTTGTGTGCAAGAGCTGGGAGATGGGAAGTTGTGGATTTTTTTAGGAAACTGATGAAAGATAGAGGTGTGGTGAAAATTCCTGGCTGTACTTCCGCAGAGGTGAACAATGTAGTGCATGAATTTTTCTGCGGGGACGGAGTGCATTCTGTCTATACAGATCTCCACAAAGCACTTGATGAGTTGGTTAAAGAAATGAAGATGGTTGGATACAAACCGGATACTTCTCTAGTCTTTCACGGGGATATGGAAGATGAAGAAAGAGAAATTACGGGTAGATATCATAGTGAAAAACCGGCGATTACTTTTGGGCTCCTAAACACTCAACCTGGAACAACAATTCGTGTGGTGAAGAACCAGTGTGAGGATTGTCATTCTGCCGCTAAACTTATATCATTAATTTTTGATAGGCAGATGGTTCTTAGAGATGTCCAACGATTCCATCACTTTAAAGATGGGAAGTGCTCTTGTGGAGATTTCTGGTGATAAAATTGATGGAAACCAAATTCATCACAATCACAATAGAGAAATGTCCTCGCCTTGCTTCGTGTCTTATTTCAGCACCAGCAATTAGTGGAAAAGGTTGTAGATATTTCATTGCATCCAAAGCCTTCACTTGTGCCCAATGTCATGTCACGTGTGAGAACCAGGAAGATTGGAGTAGGTGAACTTTCGATTATCGATCTCAAACAACCCCAGTTGGGATCCATATATAAGTTAGGGAGGTAAAGCAAATATAAATCATTAACGTCAAATTTTGAGAATTGGGATATTTAAGACACGTTAAGAGATTCGTTTCAACCAATCAGAAATAATCTAAATCTTGTGTTGGGTAAGAAGTTGTACTTATACATGGATTTTTTTTTTTTGGTTCTTTTGGCAATATAAACTCTGTTGATTTCCGTGCTTCTATCCTAAGTGATGAATTGTTTTCGTTTTCTCTTCTATAACTGACATTGTAACTATATGTGCCACTCAGAAATACCATAACGATTACTCTGCATGTTCTACATTTATCTGTGACACATTGTTGATGAGATCTCGACAATGTCATCCCATTAAAAAATATGCCAAACAGAGACTCAACGTGAGTCACGCCCAAGGTAACCAATAATTATGGTAGGTTGGTCAAGATTTGAATGCGCTTCTTTAAGCTCAGACTTGATCTTGATTCCCAACTTATAAAAATAATAAAAGAAATCGAAAGTACAGATACGCACATAGCAACCTTTCGCAAATATTTCACAGAAAAACGATAAAATATATCGATATGGTGCCCCATAATTTCTGCTCACTTGGCCATTTTTGCCAATAAATGTAGTCATTTACATGATTGCATTATCAGCTCTCTCTTTAAAGAAATCCAGAAAGCATAAAGAAGGCTAGAGAGAGATGATATCCAACTATTCAATCTTCATCAAGTTCTTAACAATACAGTCTCTAATATTTGGGTGCCTCTCACAGGGTTTTGAATTTTTCTTCTTCGTGCAACAGGTCGATGACGATGAGCTTGTTTCAAAAGAGATATCATCTCTGTAATTGCAACAATAGTTCATCTTAAAGTTATTCTAATTCAATTACCTTTCTGATTCAGTGGCCAGGATCGTATTGTGACACAAAGAGAAGTTGCTGCTATCCTACAACAGGAAAACCTGCAGCAGATTTCAGCATTCATGGGCTTTGGCCCGCCAACAAGAATACCTCGTGGCCTGAAAACTGCAATCCTAACAATCCTTACAATGAATCCCAGGTAGATACATTACGGATACGTTCAGGATTGAAGTTATTGTGGTTTTTAAATTAAACAGAAGCACGACAGATACACACATACTCTCTGCTTGCTTTGTAAGTTATAATATTGTGTTGTTGATTTATATGACTAATAAGACATGTAAGAAAATTGCATATTTAGATTCACATTAGAACTACATAGGAAGGTTTTGAAAATCTGCGTAGAAATGCAAATCATAAAGAGGATGGAAAGAAACGGATCCGTCTCATTTTACATTAATAGCAATATTGTCAGCAGCCTTTTGAGTTACCAAACTTACGTTTCTTAGCTAAAATGCAACAGATCTCAGACCTAATCCCCAGAATGCAAGTTAGTTGGCCAACTATTTCATGCCCAAGTCGGAACGGCTCAAGGTTCTGGAAACATGAATGGGAAAAACATGGAACATGCTCAGAGTCTGTCCTCGACCAGCGTAACTACTTTCAAAGAAGTCTCAACCTCAAAAAAAGTGTAGACCTTCTCCAAATTCTTAAGAAATCAGGTTAAAGACATTATGCAATTGTTTGTCTAGATATTATTTTATGAAAAAAAAAACTTAAGTCTTGTTTCAATAAAAGCAAGAAAATATATGATGCTACAGGTATTGAACCAAATGGGAGATTTTACAGCTTTGACAGCATCATAGAGGCAATTAAAGGTGCAACTGGGTATACTCCTGCGGTGGAATGCAATGTCGATGCAAGGCGTAACAGCCAGCTTTTCCAGATTTATTTGTGCGTTGACAAATCTGGATCGAAGCTGATTGAATGTCCGGTGCCACCCAATAAAAGGTGTGCGTCCGAGATTGAATTTCCTGTCTTCTAGTTCTAGAGTCATGGTCTAGGAATTGTTGGAGCAAATTGTAGAGCCATGATCTATTGGAGCATCGATGCTTTGCTCGAAACAAGAGAAAGGATACATTGAAAATAATAAAAGCTCAAATAACAATATTTTGCAAATGTTCCTTAGAATAATAAAATATATCAGCATGGTGCTTTATAAGTTCTGTTCGCGCGATATTTCGCCTGTAAATATAGTCATTTACACCATTGCATTTCACCTTTCCCTTAAAAAGAAATTCAGAAAGCAAAAGAGGGAAAAGAAGAGATGATATTCAACCATCCAATCTTTACCAAGTTCTTGATATTACAGTGTCTGATAGTTATGTGTGTCTCGCAGGGTTATGATTTTTTCTTCTTCGTGCAACTGATGAAAGAGCTAGTTTCAAAAGAGATTCCATTCTTGTAATATATAGCAGCAATAATAGTTATATATATACTTTATCTCAAATTATTGTAATAAGTTTACCTTTCTGATTCAGTGGCCAGGATCGTATTTTGACACAAATCAAACTTGCTGCTAACCCACAACAGGAAAACCTGCTACAAATTTCCGCATTCATGGGCTTTGGCAGTAATGGCTCATAACCCGAAAACTGCGATCCTCAAAAGCCTTACAATGAATCTCAGGTATATATCTGATCTGCAAGTTATAGAAAATTTGATGTTGATTAAGTGATATAACTACTAACAAAACGTAAGACAAGTCAATGTTTAGATTCTTGTTAGAACTACATAAGAAGTTTTTGACAATCCGTATAAAATTGTAAATCATATAGAGGACGAAAAGAAAGAGCAACAATGTCGTGATCAAATGTTACAAAACAACCCATTGATGGAATTTGCAGCCTTTTATGTCAACGATTTTATTAGTAAACTCGAATTTCCTGTCTGAAATGCAACAGATCACAGACCTAATCCCCAGAATGCAAGGGAGTTGGCCAACTCTTTCAGGCCCAAGAGGGAATGACTCAAAGTTCCGGAAACATGAGTGTGATAAACATGGAACTTGCTCAGAGTCTGTCCTCGACCAGCACGGCTACTTGGAAAGAGGTCTCGACCTCAAAGACAGTGTAGATCTTCTCCAAATTCTTAAAAATTCAGGTAACCCTTTTGTCTTACATTTTCCTTTTTATTTATAATGCCCTTAAACACATTCAAAAAATTTACCATGATGTTGTTGCAGGAGTTGAACCAAATGGAGGATTGTACGGCTTAAACAGCATTATAGAGACAATTTAAGGCGGAACTGGGTATGCCCCAGGGCTTGAATGCAATGTGGATTCATCGGGTACTAACCAGCTTTCCCAGATTTATTTGTGCATTGATAAATCTGGATCGAAGCTGATTGAATGTCCGGTGAAAACCGTAGTCGAATTTCCTTGCTTCAAGAGATCAGTTTCACAATTTGTTGATCAGCGTTCGAAAGATTAAGAGAAAAGAATAATGAATATTTAAAGTTTGGACCATTTCTTTTATTGAAACATTCTGGAATAAGTTGATCCAATTATCAGTAATCTTCAACCTCTAAATTAAACTAATCGAAACTTGAAAATTAATTTGAACAATAATTTAACAGTGTGGACGAGTGTGAATGAAGGAATTGTGGATGTCAAAGTTTTTCCGTGTGAAAGCAAATGGTAGATGTGATGTGAATTGAGGAGGAGAATATTTTGGTTTAAAATAGTGTAATTTAATGCCAGAACCAGAACTAAACAAATCAGAATTCAAAATTACAAGGTTAAGGTCTGTCTTGTATTGGCAGCTTTAATGAGTCCATTTCTAACCAATCCATTTGACTTGCAAGCAGTGACACTGACACCCATCGCCATCTGTCTCAATTTCATATGCATTATCATATCATAAGCAAATTAGAAAATTGCTTATGATATGATAATGTGATATCCGAAAGATTGAAATGATACCATTTCTTACACAATGAATATGACGGACAGAATTCGACTGAGACCCGACAATTATGGGAGATACCTTACACACGTAAACGACCCATATTATGGACATTAAGAATAACGACGAGTAATAAGCATATACTGATCCGGATTCTCTGTCAATCCACAACCTTCCATTTTGGCCTACAAATGCAATACAGTTATCACATCATTTCACACCATCGTAGCTTCCTTATATGCATTGATTCTTAACCATTTTCCCGCTGAAAAGAGCATAAACAGAGATATGGAGTCCAAGTACGCTTCTTTCTTGATCAAACTTTTCTTCATTCAGTACCTGTCAGTTCTCTGTGTTTCCAAGGATTTCGATTTCTTCTACCTTGTTCTGCAGGTAAGTGATCGTTCTTATTTTGTGCTTCGTTTGTATTGTGTTTTCGTTCGTTTATTTGTTTAATTTTGTGGGATGTAGTGGCCAGGATCATACTGTGATACAGCAAAAAGTTGCTGCTACCCAACGACGGGAAAGCCGGCAGCAGACTTCGGCATTCATGGACTCTGGCCTAACAACAACGATGGCTCGTATCCATCCAACTGTGATCCTGGCAGCCCCTTCGATCAATCTCAGGTACTTAACACACCTCAATTTTGGCTGCAATCTCCGTACGCTTACCGCATTGCACAGAACTAATTAGCGTCAGACAAAGACGTGGATAATCTATTTCAGTGCAAGTGTTATTACGTTTTTTCATTTAAAAAACGCATTTCTGTTCTCGTGATTACTATAAAATGGAAAAAGAATATGTTTTCAACATCTAACAGCGTTTTCCATAAATGCAATCACAAAAGAAACGTTTCGTCTCATATTTTTAGCTTAGTGCTGATCTCTCCCTATTTTTAGCACTACGCAATTGCTGCGAATATTTGACACTTACCATTTACAAAATGTTTCTATATAAGAACACTATTCAAACGTGCTAATAAAGATAATAATCCTTTTGCTACGATGCCCTTTTGTTTTCTATAAATTTCGATTTCGTGTGAAGATGATGTAACAATCAGAAACTGCCCACTTGTGAACTCAACAAAATTAGCATATTTATATCATTCATGGTATAGATTACAGACCTGAAAAGCAGCATGAAAAAGAACTGGCCAACACTGGCATGCCCAAGCGGCAATGGATTAGAATTTTGGTCACATGAATGGGAGAAACACGGCACCTGCTCGGAATCCGTCCTCGACCAACGCGGCTACTTTCAGGCAGCTCTCAGCTTGAAAAACCAAGTAGATCTCCTCCAAAATCTGAAACGCGCAGGTGAATAGAAATTCTCTACAGTTTTCCATATTTAATTCAGATTTTTTACTTAAGTATAGATCCAAATGCTAATTTTAACTAATCTTTTATTTTGTGTTACAGGAATACAACCAGATGGAAATTCTTACAGCTTGGAAAGCATTAAAGATGAGATAAAAGAAGCAACTGGGTTCACTCCAGGGATAGAATGCAATGTTGATCAATCAGGAAACAGCCAGCTTTACCAGATTTACTTGTGTGTAGACACATCTGCCTCAAATTTCATCCAGTGCCCGGTGTTTCCGAAAGGCAAATGTGGCTCTCAGATTGTGTTTCCTTCCTTTTAATATAGAGGATGTCTCTCATTTCTCCATTAATCAACCGTCCGTAATAATTTGTTTATTGAACTTCAGTTGTACTAGACTATGAACTTGGTGTTTATGTCTTTGTTACTGTTACATATGCCACAATTTATGTAACCATTTCGGGCACATGCATATCAAATATCTATATCCTAAATTACATTGAAATATTAAAATGAAATGAAGGGAAGTTGTAGTTCTTGTTACTCATGCTTGTCTACCTGCTTAATTTTACGTATCCCCAAAGTTCAAACAATATAAGTTAGTTAACATATTCCACTCGAAGAATTCTGGAAATGGCGATCCGCAATACAATTGTTGAGTCATGGCCGTATATATCTGGGAAATGAACAATCACCCTTGCACTTATTTTATACACGTAAAGAATTTCAGGAAAAAGAAAAATACACTTTTGATCCCAGGGCTTTCGCTCTCCATGATGTACACGAAACATTTCCTTCCTTTCCATGTGAAAGCAAATGCAGATGCAATGCTTATGAGTTATTTCCCTAACCATTTAATTAATAATCTGAAACCGTCCCAACAAAGCCAATTGAGAGGGAGGCCTATGTCATTCCCATGTTTCACCGATCAGTTGACTTGCACGCAATATATAGTACTACCAACCAGTTTAATTGGTCCTATCCTACCCACAATAATTGGCAATATTTTTAGTAGACTTTAGAAGTAAACCTAATTAAAGAAAACCTCAAAGCTTTACGCCGTTGCCTTCATTGCAAATTACTCTGGAACATAATTTTGTACAGCAAGTGCATTGACAAATTTTTAATTTTTCTTTTCAGCTAATAATGGGACAAAAATTAAAATAAAATATGGAGTTTTGTTAGTAAGGTTCCTTGATCACGTTCTTTCCCGGAAGAAGGGAATATTATTTTTTTAATCATAAATTAGATTAGATCTATGAATCATACTTTCATCAGTTAATATGAACAAGATTAATAAATAAACAATTATATATATGAAATAATATAACAGAAAAGAAATACAGAAAGGCAAGCAAACCCATGACAACAGTCGTGAGGAGACCGGCAAGTATGCAAACCATGTAATAAAAAATAACTTGAACTAACAAAAAGCATATACTGTTCCGGATATTCTGTCCATAACCTTTCTGTTTTTGCCTATAAATCCATTTATCTACCAATTGCTAATCTCATATCGTTAGCATTATCATTCTTTCAACTTAAAATCAATCTCATAAAGTCGCCAGAAAGAAAGAAAGAACATCAATCTAAAGATGAAACTCCAGTTTTCAATCTGTATTAAGCTTGTGATATTACAGTATCTATCAATTCTTTGTGTTTCACAGGATTTCGATTTCTTCTACTTTGTTCAGCAGGTAGGTATTAGATGAGCTTTCTCTGTAAAGTTGCCGTCGCTCTTTGGATCATGCATATGTTTCTAATCTATTAGCATTTTATCATATGCGCAGTGGCCAGGATCATACTGTGATGCAAAGCACAGTTGTTGTTATCCCAAGTCAGGAAAGCCTGCAGCTGATTTCGGCATTCATGGTCTTTGGCCTAACTACAAGGATGGTTCGTATCCATCAAACTGTGACCCTGATAGTGTTTTCGAAAAGTCTCAGGTATTTACAATTTATGCAGTTGTATTATGTCATATGACTGGTGATAATCGTCTCTGTCAAGCTAGCCATCCTGGATTAAAATTTTGGTGTCTTTTTAGTTCAGGCTAGGCTAGCTATTCAGTTCAAGATTTGATTTGCTTCATATATCTCTTTTTTATGCATGTCACGGAATATAAATATATATATATATATATATAGATCTCGGATCTCATGAACGATCTGCGAACGAATTGGCCAACACTGTCCTGCCCTAGCAACGATGGCACCACTTTCTGGACACACGAATGGGTAAAACATGGGACATGCGCAGAAGCTGAACTTGACCAACGTGAATACTTCGAAGCAGCTCTCAAATTGAAAGAGAAAGCAAACCTCCTCCAAATTCTCAAGAATGCAGGTACGTAATGAATCAATGACTTGTCTTTCATAAAGTTTCTAATTATTGATGGTGAAAATTGAAAACACTTTCAGGAATCAAACCAGATGATAAATTTTACGACCTGGATAGCATAAAAGATGCCATAAAGGAGGCTACTGGGTTTACTCCAGGAATAGAATGCAACTTTGATCCGTCACATAACAGCCAGCTCTACCAAATTTATATGTGCGTGGACACTTCTGCATCAGAATTTATCAAATGCCCAGTGCTACCAAAGAAGAGATGCGCTTCCAGTGTCCAGTTCCCAAAGTTTTAGATCGAAAGACTACAGGATTCATGAAATTTGGAAGGTGGAAATGCATAACAAAACAGAGTAATACTACTCGCATGTGCATTTCAAACGATAATCAATTACCCAATATTAGCCCACTCCACCCGGCCTGGTTTTGCAATTCCAATAAAAGCCCAACTCTGTGAAGAAGCAACCTTTGTCAATTCATTTCATTCAATAATTCAATACAGCCTATATATATATAATATATGTATATAGCGCAATGTGCCATGTTCCATCAATTTATGTCATGTAATGGTATTAAATGCCAGCTTTGAGATCGTTATACCATTAATTAAAATAAGAACATTTTAAGTATGTTATTGTTTATAAAAATAATTCTATATGACTAATTCAATTTGAATATTAAAAAGGTTTATATTTCATGATTTCAAACTACGCCGTTTGGCGTATTCACCGAATCACCAGCCATCGCCTGCTGTTAAACATGCCGAGCCAATTTAATTACTAAGTGTATAGATTAAAATGTTATTTTTGCAAACCACATGGACCAATATGATAATAACCCTTACTTTCAATTATTAAGTGGCTGTGACCAAGGACCATCAGCTGGTCACCGTAATGCTAGATAACTTAATTGAAATTCAAATAAAGGCAATAAACGGAAATTAAAAGAGAAAAGCCAAGAGGAGAAGGGGAAAAGGTTCTCTGTTGTCTTTCACCTTGACGTGGCGGTCTTTCATTGGTTGTCTCCAGTCAAACAGCAATGTCGGCCATTAATAAACGCGATAATAATTTGAAGTTTTGAACCATTAATGAAGACTAGTGTTGGATAGTACGAAGGAAGTCAACAAACACGCATAATTTATGACTGAATTTATTTTATTTTATTTTAATTGTTTTTAATTATCGCCGGGGTGAGCGTGCGTAAACGACAAGTCAAGACGACAGAAATCGAACGATAATTTTTCTCACCGATTTTCTGTCACTTTCTCGGGAATTCTTGTGTGAACATATTAGGAAAAAGGTGAGTTCACTCTTCATCTTCTTCAACTTCAACTTTAAACTCTTAATTCTGCTTGTTTTGTTGGCTTTAGTAAAAATTATTAAGTTTGAGCTGATTTTACTTACTTTTTACGGTCATTGTTTGATTAAGTTCGGATGTAGTGCAATGCGTTTGAGATCTGTTTGTTTAGCGAGAAAATTGAACGAAATGAAGTAATTAAAAAGATCGATTATTATACTTTTGTGTTACTTCGCTTTTCAAGTTTCAAAACTTCACTTGAACTAAGCTCGGTAATTGTAATATACTCGAACGATTTTTTTAAAATCCTAAATGTTAGATATTTTGAAGTGTTCAAGATTTTATTTTATTTTATTTTTTTGTGCATTTTTCAGTGTGAAAAAAAATTAAAAAAATAAAAAATTACTACACTATGCAGGCTGAAATGAACTTTCTCTAGTTACTTCTATGAAATATTCTATTAAAACTGCAACTAGTTTGGTTGTTCTCCAGTTTGAATTTGTTTCTGTTTTTCTAATTATATGCGGTATCGGCGGTAGATGTAACGTGGTCCCTACTTCAGTGGGTTTGGTAATCTAACTAAATTACCTCGTAAACAATATAGTAATGCTGTTTGCTACTTGGTGCGTTTCTAAGTTAATCTAGTCATTGCAGAATTTTGTATAGCTTAGTCCTTTTTTATATCAACAAATAATATTTATATGGGTATGGGCATTGAAAGGTCAAAGTAAATCACTTCAAGTAATTTGCCCAGGTGGTGGGATACTACAGGTATTGACCTTGATGGTTAGATCATTTATTTGAATTATAGGGGAAGATGATATCTCAGTTTTTCATGAGTGAGTTCCTTTATGGTTGTTCTTTAAAAGTGGTGCTCAATTTTGGGGAATTTCGGAAGTTATTTCAGATGTTATAGAGCCACTTCTGTTTTGATGAACTTTGATGTAGCTTTCTAAAGCTCAATTATGAATGATTTCCATATCAAAGGATAGGCAAGGGCACCAGGTTTCATTTTTATATTTTCTGTTAGTTTTCATGTTATATGTGTTTGATTCATTTTTTCCTTTCCGATAAATACTTTTCTGGCTGAATCTTTCATAAGGATTTTACTAAGTGTCATACTTGAATTTGTATTTTGATTGTGAAACTTTATGAAAACTTTAATTCCCATTTGCTGACTAATTGCTCTTGAAATTTGTTCTGGCTTGAAAGTCTTTTATCAGATGCTCCATCAAGAATTTATACAGTGAAACTGTCATTGATGTAGTGGAAGCTTTTAATCATCAATCCAAAAGGAGATGTTTGCAAAAAACAAAAACAACTGACTGAAAAAAAGATCTGAAACTTGCCTCCAAGAAGTGTAACAATCCTTCTACTTTCGCATCCTGTGCCTGGATTGTATCTTTCTGAAGGGTTTTAATGGTCTGTGGCTACATACATCATCTTTTTCCACTTTATTAGCACCCCAGCTTTGTGGATTTGCTCCCAGAATTCCTGTTTTTATGAAACTCATTCATGTGTTGATCACTAGTCAGTTGTTTACTGGCTATTTTATGCTCAATCTCTATGGAAAGGAGGCTCAAAAATTTTGATGCAATTGTTTAAGCAGCAGAATGAAGAAATGGTACGGTGGTGTTTTAATTGCATCCTTGTTTACATTGTTGCTCCTGAGATATGGTTTCATGAAAAATCCTATTGGAGATAGTTATTTGACAAGTCTTGTCCCTGCCAATGTAAGTAATCCTCTGGAATGGATGCGTACTGCAGCTCCCCCCACTGTTCCAAATCCATGGAATGCTTCTCAAGTGGTTTCAATTGATACCATAGCCTTCGGCCTCTTTGCTCTGAGAAATATATCCAAGGAAGAGCAGCTATCTTTGCAGACCTGGAATCTCTTGAAACGTTTAATTAATCATTCTCAGGTTTTAGCAAATGGAGTAGAGGCTATCAAGGAAGCTGGAAGTGCATGGAATAAGCTTATGGTGTCAGTTGAAGAGGAAAAACTTGGTTATACTAATGAAAGTTCAGCCAGGAGAGCGAAAGAGAAACATTGCCCCCATTTTATAAATAAGATGAATGCCACCGATCTTGACAGTGGCAGTTTTAAGTTGCAGGTTCCTTGTGGACTAACTCAGGGTTCTTCTATTACAATTATTGGCTTTCCAAATGGTCTTCTTGGTAATTTTCGGATTGACTTAACGGGAGAACCTCTTCCAGGGGAGCCTGATCCACCCATTATCTTGCATTACAATGTTAGACTACTTGGTGATAAGATAACTGAGAATCCTGTGATTGTCCAAAACACCTGGACTTCAGCTCATGACTGGGGTGATGAGGACCGTTGTCCATCCCCTTCTCCTGAAAAGATTATAAAAGGTAAAAGTTGTTCATATACTGCTTATGAATGTTGTATTCATCCCATTAAAACAACTTTAACTTTGTTGAGCTTCAAGTTTAAGATAATATTTTCTAGTTTTCAAAATACCCATTTTAAACTCTCCACTCAATGCTGGGACCTTCAATGTTAAAAAGTATATAGGGTGAAGCAATTATAATGATTGCATAAACTTCAGTGCATTTTCAATACCTCTTTTAAGGTTGTTGGTTGTTTTGTAGATGAGAAGCAATATTTTGTTGCAAAGTCAATGACTTACTGAATCCTGTGTTCAATTTAATTTTAGTCGGGTCAATGTTTTATCATTATGATTTCTAGCAACTGAATTATTTAACTGGAATAATTTTTTAAGTGTTTCTCTCTTTGTTCATTCTGTTTGCTTCCTCAAGGCTGGTCATAACTTACTGTTGTTTCCTTGTTATATTCTGACATAATTCATCTACTTTCTTGTTCTAGTGGATGAGTTGGATCAGTGCAACAAGTTGGTTGGTAAAGATGATAAGCGGCTTTCTACTATTAGCATGCACTCGAATAAGTCAAGGATGTCCCCAGAGGCACAAGAAGGATCTAAAACCAGAAGATATTTTCCTTTTAAGCAAGGTCATCTTTTTGTTGCCACAATTAGAGTAGGATCAGAAGGAATCCAAACAACCGTTGACGGAAAGCACATAACATCCTTTGCTTATCGCGAAGTAATTTCTTTCATATGTCTCTCCTGCAACTTTTGGAAGTCTGTTATTTAAACAATACTTACAAGTGAACTTATTTGCTTTTCTCTTGTCATATGTTCAGACTTTGGAGCCATGGCTTGTTAACGAAGTCAAGATTTCTGGAGACCTGAAATTAATTTCTGTCTTGGCTAGTGGTTTACCCACATCCGAGGATTCAGAGCATACAACTGATTTAGAAGCACTAAGATCTTCTCCTCTCTCTCTTCACAAACCAGTGAATTTGTTCATTGGTGTTTTCTCTACAGCAAATAATTTTAAGCGAAGAATGGCTGTTAGGAGGACATGGATGCAGTACACTGCAGTGCGGTCAGGAGCAGTCGCAGTTCGCTTTTTTGTTGGTTTGGTGAGCTTCAGTATGTCTTACTTTTTTCCCCCTTGCTGGTACACAATTGTTACGTGGTGATATATCATGGTTGTAGATTGGAAAAACAAAATAATTGACAATCATCCTCTAATTGGTTGAATTTTTTATTTTCCATCTGTTTGTACACTATTAGGCTTCTTCTGATACTTACCACTAGCACTAGTAAGGTGCTTTTATAGGTCTCAGTTTTGAACTCAACATTTGTGTTTAAGGTGTAAAGTTCTGTAGTTATATAGCCCATTGCTGAAGTACTTACCAAGTTTGAGACTTTGCAGCATAAAAACCAGATAGTCAATGGGGAACTCTGGTATGAGGCACGGACATACAGAGACATACAGCTGATGCCTTTCGTTGATTACTACAGTCTCATCACCTGGAAAACTTTAGCAATCTGCATCTTTGGGGTAAAGTCTTGTCTCTTCCTTATATCAGGAGAATTCTTCCTTTACCTCATTGACCTGATCTCCTCGACAGACAGAGGTTGTTTCAGCAAAATTTGTCATGAAGACTGATGATGATGCATTTGTTCGAGTGGATGAAGTGCTGGCTTCCTTAAGCAGGGTTAATGTGAATTCCGGGTTGCTTTATGGACTCATTAACTCAGAGTCCCGACCACATAGGAATACTGATAGCAAGTGGTTCATTAGCCCTGAGGTAATTTTTCCACTTAGCTCGCTTTGAATTCAGCAACTTCAGTTTGCCAACTTGATTCATGGGTTGTTGAATGCTGCTAACATTTGAGTTTTCTAGATCTTTGCTTCCTGTAATTAACCAAAAAAAAAACACAGGAATAATTGATGCAGTTCTTTGTTGTTGGATTATCCCAAAATATTTGGCTTGTTGCAAGAATAAGATCCCGTGATTATTTACATGACTTTACTTTTCTGCTTCTCACGCGTGTTCCCCTTCGCTGTTTGCTTCTATGAAGGAATGGCCTGAAGAGACTTACCCCCCCTGGGCACATGGTCCTGGTTATGTTGTGTCTTGTGACATAGCAAAGGCAGTATACAAGAGATACAAAGAAGGCCGATTAAAGGTATGATAGTCAATTGTAGCTTTTTTCTCCTTAATGTAAACATTTTGGACTATCAATACCATGTAGCATTGCCCCTGCTGCTGTTTTTATTACATCTATTAGCTTAATGCAGTTTACCATTTTAAATTCTCATCGAACAAATTTAATACTCTAATATGGCAGATGTTTAAGCTAGAAGATGTGGCAATGGGCATTTGGATTGCAGATATGAAGAAAGAAGGTTTAAAAGTTCGGTATGAGCAGGAAGAGAGAGTCCACAATGAGGGTTGTAAGGATGGTTATGTTGTTGCCCATTACCAAAGTCCTAGGGAGATGCTCTGTCTTTGGCAGAAACTCCAGGAAGGAAATGCTGCTAGATGTTGTGGTGATTGATAAGCATAGTTTATATTCTTCACCGGGCTTAATGTAGCTAGATGTGACTTAATATATACATCTGGGGGGAGTCGGTTTTTGAAAGAGATTAACAGCAGGATTGAGCAAAATCAAGCAAAGGGAAGAGTTCATATATTTTCTTGTCAGGGAAGTAGGGTACTGTGGGCTGTTCTAAATTATCTACTCTTGTCGAAATAGGATAGGAATACTTTTTTAGTAGTCAATATTAGAAGTAGAAGGTACCAATGTCAAGTAGAGAAGAGAGAGAAGAGAGAGAGAGAGAGATCATTGTATAGATACCAATCATTATTAGGATGTTAGAATTTTCACTTACTGTATAATGTTGACTCTATTCTTCTAGAGTTTACAGTTACAAGAATCTTTCTCCTGTATGATTTCTGCAGGATTTGCGTTGAGCTTTCATAGAAAGAGTCCTGACGGGTTCTGTACCTTAAGAAACAAAATAAAAATTTTAGTTGGCTACTTAACATGCCAACAAAAGAGATTTTGTTAATCATGACGTCTAAATCCATGCACAAGAAAGTTTAGTAATTGAAATCTCAAGTTCCAGATTTGTTGACACTGGGAGAACAAAGAAAGTAAAACCCTTAACAAATGTACTTTAAACCAAAATCAAGTGGCAGTGCATCCTATGCCATGTCTTGTGTCGTGGAAGACCAAGAGAAGGCTGCTGCAGATTTCCAACCATGAGAGAAAAACTTTCCATCACTTCACCCATCTTCTTAACGTGACTAGGGAAAAGGCAATTCGTCACGCAGCGATCAGAGAAAGCAATCGCCATGAAACCATCACTGACATAATTGTGTGTACAAAATCAATCAGTCAACCCCACTTTATACTTATCATCTTTCAGAACTTCCACGCCAAGACTGGGCTCAAACACTGCCAATCCTTTTGAAGTCACAAACCTATAACAGACTTTAACATCGGGACCTTTAAAACTTTCAGTGAAGGGAAAGAAAAAGCAAAGAGAGCGCAAAGGCCAAGAAGGACATGAATCATTCATTTCAGTGCCAACCGGAGAGCAATCACCATTGTTTGATACAGATAAGAGTAGCATTTAAAAGGTTAAAAAGGGTTCTTGTGCAGAGACAGTTTACGAGCATTGATGTTTTGGAGTGAATCTTCTGCATTCCTTTGGCCACTGCTCGTCTTCTCAGGCCGTGTTCTGGAAGAGCTTGTGGGGAAGAAGGGTTTGGAGTTAGGTCATTTTGTTGGGTTGCAGTGTAGATTTTATTTCCAATGTCTTCATGGTTCTCCAGAGTGGTTATTGACCAAACAAAGTTAGAGATTGAGATGATATTGAGACAAATGAGTGACTTCAATGTTGTAAGTGAGGTTCTTCAATACTACGATGTAATAACTGACTGAGACTCTTGAATATCTAACATTACCAAACGGTAACTAACTACCTTCCAACCGTTGCAATTAGCTGGCGCCTTTACGAAATGGCGAGCAGAAATAAATATTATTAAATTATCAATGCATATTTTAATTTATGGGCGAAATTAATAGACAATAAATTTACGTAACAGAATTACTGCATTATCAATATTCTTCTAAATTGTCTTGGGAAATTTCTGAACCAACCAAACACACATATCCTCACAAAGATAGTTAATTTTACAAACCATTATCAAATATACAAGGGCTTCGGGTTCTCTCTTTTCATAGCTGGTAAGCAGTGAGGCCAACGTTTGGCATGAAGATGGGCATGTTCCAGTTGGCAAATTCTGCCAAAATATAAGGTCAGTTTTCATATCACCAGCAGACTGCAACTCGAAGTTAAAAAAAGAATAAGCAGATCTATTGTGCCAACAACCTGTGACGAGATATTGGAATCTCAAAGGGCTGCATTTTCTCCCCACGACTGCAACCATTGCGATCATATTTCATTAATGTTAAAATCAATGGAAGTTTTGATGAGCTCTTCACCAACATGCTCAGCAGCCTCCAGGAAAAAGAACGAGAACATTCACCAGTCAGATATAAGAATTACAGAACAGTGGCCAGAGCCAAAGAAGAAATCTAATGTTTGATGAAATGCTTAGAACGGTGGTAGAAGGTGGATTTCCACGAATGGACTTCCATAAAACAAAACAGTATTTGTTTTGGTCATCTACCAGCATAGCATACAACTGCTTCTCGGAATAGAAAACTGAAAGCCTTGGTTTTGTGAGTGGGCCATTAAACTGGCCAAAATATTAGAAAATCAAAACATTGCTAGAACAGCCAACCACTTTAACTCACTAAAGGTCAGTCCGATTTCAATGGGAAAACGAATTCTTTATCCTTGAAACAAAACCAAATTTGACCGAGCAAATCAGGAGCAGGATGTCTTAAACATGAACACATATACTGCTGCGAAAAAGAAATTAGAGAAACATACCTTCTTTTGCATCTTCTGTTTCGGATTTTAGCACTTTCCTGGCTAGCATTTGCTCTTGATTCCACCACTAGTCGATTTAAAAATAAAGCTGCTCAACATTAAAAGATTTACAGTCCACCCAGAATGCAAAAATACATGCTCAAAGGGTCTCTACTCTTTATTAAATTAAAATTAAACTAAATTAAAAGATTGTAGATTGTTTTTGCTTACTTCTACTCTGATTGGGCAGGAAGTCGAAAGGTTTTGGATAGGTTCAAAAGAAATCGCAAGTCCTGAATTGTAGAGCAGGAATTTCTTTAAGAGCCATAGTAACATTTAAAGTGCACAAGAACAGGAATGTGGAGGAAACGAGTTACATTACCACCACCATGCCTGCAAAATGATCGTTGGATAAAATCAAGCACGAGCTACCAGAATTTCGTATAACCGACGACAATTAATCACAGAGGAATTTATCGAACATTTTATGTGTCTTTCAACGACCATCAAATAACTCGACCTAGTGGTTGCTAACGGCCCAACCAGACCGGTTTTGGTCGGATTAGGAATTCGTCATCTTGGTTTGGGTTTTGATTTGGAGGCATAACGGGTTTGATTACGGTTCTTAAAATATGAAACCGGCTTGCAGAGATAAATATTGTTGAGTCAGGACGATTCCGATTCAATTTTGGATTGGTTTGACTCGAACTAGTCAGTTTATTAATTTTTTTAATTTTTTATTTGATCCAACAATCAAATTAGTCCAGACTCACCAATTTAACCCGCCGATCAATAATCTTACAAGTCCTACTAGTTTCGAATCTACATAGATTAGACTTTTTGTTCATTCTACTTTTATTCAGCTCAACCCGTGTTTACAAACTTATAACTGACTCCACTTTTGTATTATTCACATGAGCTGGTGTGGGTTCGATTTTTATCGAGCTGGGCCGAACTCTTTAATTGGTTGTACAAAATCTAAAATAAAGTCATGTAAAGGATGAAAGCCATCAAAACTTTGTTCAAGCCTAATTCAAGCCCATGAGGTACTAACTTAAGGATAACAAAGATCTCGATATAATAAAGTACGAGACCTTTCAAGCTCAGAAAAAAAAGTTTAAACTTAAGACATCAATTACGACCTTCTCAATTATTAGGTTAGACTAGGTTGAGTCATGAATTAACCTAGCCCAACAATCACCATTAACTCGACCATCGTTCACACACTCTTATAAGTATTTGGTTTATTATTATTATTATTATTATTATTATTTGTTTGAAAAGAGACATAACGTATATGTAGAGCCCAAAACTCCTGAATGGGTGGTATAAAGTCTAAAATAAAATCCCATAAATGATTAAAGCCACCAAAATTTAATTCAAGCTCATGAGACACTAACCTAAGAATAACAATGATCTTGGATATAATGAGAGATAAGATCTTTCAAGCTCAAAAAAAAGGTGTCAAGCCTAGAATATTAATTATGACCTCTTTGATTATAAGGGTTTCGAAGGTAGCATAGCAAAGGTCTCGAACACGTGATACAGTTTGAGGTTGTCTTAAGAAAGAGCCTATAAGACCTTTCAATAAATTATGTATCAATTGAGTATTTATTTCTCTCTTAATCTCTTTCTAGATCATTTCATAATAAGAATTCTTAGTTTAATAGAAGTATTATGTAAGATGAGTTCAAGATCTCACAATATCTGAAAAATTTATGTTTATAAAGTTAAAATTTTGTGATATCCAATAGTCTGAAATTATTATTTTCAAATTTTATAAAATTCTAATGAATTTAAGAAACTCAACGTAAAACGACATATAAAAAAGAATTAAAAGAATAATCAAGAATGCACGAAAAAATTTTAGACCATAAATAATACTTTAACTTTAGATAAAGTATTATCTCTATTATACTCTTTTTATTTCTTCTTTCTCTCTATCTCAATTATTATAAAATAAAAAATAAAATTCTGATTTAAATATCAAAAATTTTTCGCTGAACAATCGTTTTTATCTCCTAAATTTTATTATGATTTCAAATTAAACGATATTTAATTAAGAGAAAAAAATTAATACTGATACATTAAGTTTATAACAAATTTATGCTACATTAACATTATTATTATATAATTTTCTTTTAAATATAATACCAAATAAATACGATACCGAACTTACCTGATAACTTTCTAAATGTCACTAGAAGGAGCATAGATGTTTCATATTTGACTAGGGACACCACAAATTGCAAATAACAATCAGCCCAATATACTTCCGGAGCATTTCATTTACGTGACACGTGGTCGTTAAATATATATAAAAAAAGAAAATTTTAATTGTACTAATCAATTTCTAGAATCTTCTGTCCAAAATGTAAATAAATAAATGTAACGCGTGGAGTACTGATACTTAACAAACACGCAGAAGCACTTGATTACCTCTCGAAAATATCTTTAAAGATAGAGGATGAACGAACAACATCATTAGACAAACTTCGCATTGACAGCTCAAATATGTTCCAGATCTTTCCACAACCTTCTAGTCTTCCTGTGGGCGCTGCCCTTATATGTTCCCACTTCCGCTTTCTCTAAATCAATAATTCACTTACGATTTTCTCAAGAAAGATTCAATTTTTTTATTTTTATTTTTGTTTTTGTCAAGTTTTTGATTGCTGTTATGGCGTCTGAAACTGAAACACCAGAGATTTCATCTTTGTTTGAGAGACTGTTACGATACAGAGACATGTCTATGTTTCTACCTTTTATCTTAGGCTTCACGGGAAACGTCACCACGAGAGAAAATCCTGAAAACCCAGATGAAGAAACACACCAAACAAATACAAACTCAAGTGAAAGAATCATTCTTGTTAATCCTTTCACTCAGGGCATGGTGGTAATTGATGGGACGTCAAGTTTAGATTCTCTGTTGAGAAATTTAGCTAACAAAGATGGTCAGCCACCGGCTTCAAAGGCATCAATTGAGTCCATGTCGAGTTTCAAAATTGGTGAAAGTGAAAAGGAAGAGTTAGGTGGTGAGTGTGTTATATGCTTAGAGGAGTATGAGGCTGGTGAGATGGCGAAAGAGATGCCATGTAGGCATAAATTTCACACGAATTGTATAGAAAAATGGCTTGGGATTCATGGGTCGTGTCCTGTTTGTCGATACAAGATGCCTGTTGACGAAGAAGAAATTGGTAACAAGAGAGATGAACGAAGGAGAGAGATTTGGGTTAGTTTTTCGTTCAATGGTGGTCGGAGAAGTGGTGGAGATTCTAGTCAAAACGAAACTACTGCTCCTTCCAGTGAATCTAGTGACGTCTCTTCTTCTCCAAGTCCTATACCTGATCAGGAAATTGAGAATTAAGGGAGTTTTTTTAAGAGGTTTTTTTTTTTTTTTGGGCCCTGTTTTGGAATAACATGTACAGCGTTATTGCGTCTTATATATTTCTTTTGAAATTAGAAATACCTAATAATTTGCGTCTGTTTCTTGCAATTTTTTGGCTATGATTTCTGGAGAATGCCAAAAGAGACTCTTTTAACTTGTTAGAAGTGTTGTGGAGGATATAATCATACGAGCTTAAATTTGCTTGAAATGGAAGGATTGTGATCAAACTGTAAAATTGAAACAAATTATTGATGTTAGTTTGATTACATGATTCCTCTATTCAAATTGATACACTCAGAATCACATAATATGGTGCTAAGGATTTTGTTGGAATCGAAATTTCTTTCTTTCTTGTAGGATTTTAATCCCTTGGTACCTTCCTAGCATCATGAGCGTGGCCATTGGATTTGTGCCAGGGGATTCTTGAAAAGTTGATCCGTCTATTACTCTCAATCCCTTAACCCCATAGACCCTGTAATCATCGTCAACAACTGATCCAATGGTGCAACCTCCATGATAGTGAAAGAAAGTCCTGACATTGTTTTTGCATAATTTTCTCCGTTCATCGTCACTAGACATCAACTTTTCTGGGGGTTTAGCTCCCAGGAACAGAGAAACTGATTGAGACTTTGACACCTTCTCAAGCAATTGTGCCATCTTTACACATTCATCTAAGTCTTTGTCCTTTGCTAAATAGTTGAATTTCACTGAAGGGTTTCTCCTGGGGTCTGTGCTGTCCAATTCAAGCTTTCCTCTAGAGGCTGGAAATGCAATCTTGGCAGCAATTGGCATCCTTGATGCGTTGAAGCTAATTGGCAAAACTCCAGCTTGGATTATGAATTTGAAGTTATCTGCTATGCCCACAACTTCAGGTGGCTCAGGTAGCCGTTTTTGCGGCATAGTGTCTACTAAGACAGCAATGGCAGGATTGTCTTGCATTCCTTGCCCAACCTCTTTCAAATCTGACGTGATTGGAATGTCGAAATCTTTGAGGTGATCGCGAGGTCCAATGCCGCTTAACAATAAGATTTGGGGACTGCCTAATGCTCCTGCTGACAAAATAACATCACCCCATGTACTTGAATTCTTTGGCTGATTGAGGTAAGCTTCATGGATGTGATTTGAGCTGCCATCACTCTTAATGAACGTTATGCCACGTACTCTGCTCTCATTTCGTTTACCTGCAACATTTAGTAAGATTGATCATACATGATGATTAGATGAAGAAAGTTCTATATCTGTCGTTAAGATGCTTACCATTGGTATTAAAGATAATGTTCTTTACAGTTGTATTTAGAAGAACTACAATATTTTGCGGATTTCCTAGCTCCAGAAGATCAGCTGAGGTGTGTCTCTTTCCACATTGATCAAACACAGTTCCGCCCACCTTTGTTCCCTCAATATGTTCCAAACTATAACCATTGTAAGGTAAAATTCCTGCTTCAAGAAGGCCAAATTCAACAACAGTTTGCCATGGTGTCAACTCAGGTGCAAAAACTACCTTAGATTCTACCCATTCATAAGCCTCCTTTACCAGCTCCTCATCCCACCCAGCTCTTTTAACAAAATCCTCGCTAGATCTACTGTAAAAACCACCATTTATGGCTGATGATCCTCCAAGCACTCGTCCTCTATGGTTCCGAACCCCATCCTTGGAGATGAAGCTTTGTGAAACCGATGAGAATTCATCAGTTTGTATCAATGAGAACCCATAGTACCGCTTATCTGTAACCAAGGGATTTCCATAAGGGGAGCCACCACGTTCTAGTAATAGAACAGTGAATTCCGCAGATAAGGTTGCCGCTAGTGGGCAGCCAGTTGTGCCTCCCCCAACAACAATGTAATCAAAGGACTTGCCTGAGACTTCATTGATATCTGAAGTCATATAGGGTAGTCCTTTTCCTACAATAAGAGAATAATGAGATCATTGTTATAATTTAACGTTTTATCTTTTGCATGAAATCGCGTAAGAATCTGCATTTGGCTGAGTACCTTACCTTGAGGCAGTGAAGAAGAGGATACAAGCAAGTTTGAGAGAAAAAAGCTAAAGGCTGTGAGAATCTCAAAACAATGAACCGTCTGTGGAAACTTCATTTTGGTGTTTGTGTTTGCTTAAGGAGAGTGAAAGGGAGACATTATATATTAATCCCTTTGCCTATATAATCATTGTGTTTCGCACACATTGTAGCTAAATCGATTAAAGTTCCATAGCATTCATATATTTAACAATACGCATGGTTTAGGTAATGATTCATTCGTTGCTTTTAGGAGGTATGCTGATGTTGCTGCAACGATAGACTTCACTACTTCCTTTTTACAAAATTAAATACAAATGAAATTAGTAGGAAATTAACAGCCCGAAGAGTCTCAACCAAGATGTCTTGGGGAAGCAATAACAGCAAGCAAGAATTTTGACTTGCGGGGGTCGGGTGGTTGGATGATTTATAGTGGGGGACAAAGTTGCTTTGTTTTAAAAATATGGTAGAAATAATTTATGAAACTAATGAAATGACCCGGATAAGAGTCATGATGTGGTAGCTACTAGCTCAGAAAATCGAATAAAATTTTCTCTGAGACATGCCTCAATAGAAAACATAAACAATACCTGAAAAACCTTCATGGCCATTAAGACTTTAAGTATCAAATTATTTCCACGATATATGCCATTAAAAGAGAGAAAGAAAAAGAGATCTATCCACACAATATTGTATTATACCTTCTTTTGATTTGGATATACTTTCAGAAGTTTCTTGGGGGTCATACACATTACAATATACATAGTATATAAACAAAAGATTAGATCTAAGAGTCAAGTTTTCTGCATAGACTATAGTACTGAAACCCAACTATAAAGCTTCCAACACTCTAAAGGGGCCCATTAATTTGTTATAATCCCTTGCAATTCAAGTCTATTGCTTTAGAACCTGATTCACTCTCATTCTGGTATTGGCTATTCAGATCAAATCTACCCGATAATCCATAATTTATCAACTGCTCATCACTTTTCTCTTTTTGGGTTGTTAATCTTTTAGCAAGCGGTTGCTCATCACAAAAACCATCAGAAATGGTGCTTTCACTTCTCTTCCTCCCACTAGCTTGATTGCTTGAACTATATTTACATGGCTTGTCTTCTGGGTGAACATCTGTTAATGGAAGTTCAACAGAAGTTTGATTAGACTTAGGAGTGTCACCGATCTGTTTTATTGCTTGCTTCTCTTCCTTTCTCCCAGAACTTTCAGATGATGTCAAGGAGCTTTCCATGGAACATATTGTGC
>JAXCLQ010036061.1:0-23884 GCA_035584115.1 Cedrela odorata | reverse complement strand
TGAAAATTCCCAATTTATCTCAAAAATCCTAACTTTCTCCTTACTTTTCTTGCCAAATTCTAGCTTCAATATCCAAAAAAGATGTTAATTAATCATTAGGAAACAAAAATTTGCGAGAATTTCGGTTCATATTCAAGAAATTTGATGAAGAATGTAGAAGAAGATGAAGAAAATTTGCCCTGCGGAAGAGAAACGAAGAAGACTTTGCTACTAACTTGTGTTTTTACGTTTGAGTTGGAAAATTTCAATTGACCACCCAAAGTTTTTAAAAATTCTATATTTACCTGAAACTTTGGAAAGTCTTCAATTTAGTCCTTCCTTCACAATTACAGAATTTCTGAAATTACTTAAAACTTTAAAAATTCTTCACTTTAGTCCTGAAATCACAAAAGCAGGGTTTATATCAGTTCAATTTGGTTTTTGCTTTTCTAGTTTCCTACATGTATTTTCACCAAATCTCATACTAACTGAAAAGGACACCAGTTCTTGTTATCCCTGTTTTTCTATAGTTTCAAGCTGATTATGTCAAGAAAATCACTAATATTTAATATTTTGATTGTAAAAAAATTGAAATTAATTTTATTACATATACTATTCTGTTTCCTCATTATAACTTATGGTGATATTCTTTTAGCCTACCAAGACAAGTTATTTGGTTAGCTATTAATTTTTGTCAATCATCCGCAGCAATGAATGATAGCCAAATCTGAAATTTATCACATTTTTTGGCAATTCATATCTTTCCAAACACATGGTTCTCAAGTGAAAGCTTAAACTAATATCTTGTCTATCTCTTAAAAAATTAGGGGTGGGTGTCATCCTCTGCATTGAGAAGGCCTTAGCTCAATCTGGGGTCTTCCGGGAAGATATAAATTACATAAATGCACATGCTACTTCTACACCAGCTGGAGACATTAAAGAATATCAAGCTCTTATTCATTGTTTTGGCCAGAATCCTGAGGTAAATTTAGATGCTTATATTTGTTTCATATGTGTTGTCAATTTGTAATATTATTTTGCTGTGGCATTAATAAGATCTTCAATATGCCCAGTTAAGAATAAACTCAACAAAATCTATGATTGGTCACCTACTGGGAGCGGCTGGTGCAGTGGAAGCCATTGCAGCTGTGCAGGTACTACCTTAGGCATTAGTTTATGTTTACTTGATAAATTTAAAAAAGAAAATTAGTATTTTATATACATATAGATATAGTTTTGTAATAGAATGTTAATCCTTATGATCTTCTCTAAAAGGAATCTTTTGATTGATCCTTTATTTAATATTTTTTTAGATTTTAGTTAGGTGCAAGTTCATGATCTGAAATGCAGGCAGAATGTTAGTTGTGGATTTCGGCTTAATTTTGTAATTGATATGGTATTGCCATTCTCTTATTATAGGCAATAAGGACCGGATGGGTTCACCCAAATATCAACCTAGAAAAACCAGATGAAGGAGTGGTATGTTGTCCTGTTATGTCCTCTTTCTCTGTCTAAACAACACTTAAAAATGGACAAAAGAGATTAATGATAATATTACTTTTATCTTTTATTTGAGTTATTGTTATGAGATTACCTGATGTTGCCAAGCCATCTATTCAGGACACAAATGTGCTTGTGGGCCCAAAGAAAGAGAGACTAGAGGTTAAGGCAGTGTTGTCTAACTCATTTGGATTTGGTGGCCACAACTCGTCAATCATTTTTGCTCCTTTCAAGTAAATTAGATCTGGTGTTGCTACTCTCACCATTGCTGTATGATACTGAGGTATGTTGGTTATTTATTTTTGTTCAGAGAATTAGAGTTTAGGACCTTCAAGTTATGTGTTTAATCTTCATATGGATTTCAAGTAGAAATATGATAACTTGCAGTTATTCAAAAGGATATTGACAAGCTCCACTACATTTTGCAGGAAAATTTTATGCTATATGATCTTTCTGTTCAACAAGGTCGGTTGAGTGGAAGTGGATGTGTGTGTGTGTGTGTGTGTGTGTGTGTGTATATATATATATTCACATACTGATGAAGAACTCTATCTTACACTGAGGAAGGACAACACAGAGTTGATGAAGTAGTAGTGGTCATCGTGAAATTACTCTTTGGTTATTACTGTTATTAGAGTTTCTATTTAATATCATAAATGGTGGTCACAGTGGAGTGGCTTAATTTAGTTGGGCTGTATTGTGAGCCATTGAACAACCGAACCAATACCATCCAATGCAGCACAGGCACTGGCCTTGTTGATTTCTTTGTTTTAAATGTAAAAGTAGATGATAGTTGAGCCTGAGCCTGAGCCTGAGCCTTATCGGATTTGTCGTCAATTGTAATGAATTTAAGCAATTATTGTAGCATGTATGGCTAACTAACTTGTGTAATTGCAGTTCCAGGTCCATCTCATGCAAGTTTTGCTGTTCTGATTTCTCTTTTTTCAATATTTGTTTGTAACGCAACTAGGGTTGGCTACTTTTCAATTTTAAAAAAATAAAAAATTTTCAATTCTTAAAAAATAAAAATGACAAGTTTTGATTCTTTTTCGGTTTGAGTTCCATTCAAATTGATAAATTGAACTGATTTAATTAATTTTATTCTATATTTTAAATTTATTATGATTTAATTATTTTAAAATTTTTATTTATTTTAATTAATAAATAATAATTCATTTAAATTAATAAATAATAATTTATTTAAATTTAATTAATATATAAAATTTTTAAAAATAATTTTTTTTTGAGTTTATAACTTATAAAATTAAAAAATAATTTTTATTTTTTAGTTTAATTCAAATCAATGAGCTAAAATTAAAATTTATTTTTAAACTTATAATATAAAATATAAAATGAGAAATTTAGGTCTTACAATTAAATTAATATTTTAAATTTAGATTCAAATTAATAAATCAAATCGAACTATTAATTTAGATCAGTTTGATTTGACTTTTATTATTGGTTTGGATTAATTTAATTTAAACTAAAATTGATAGTTATGGACTAGTTTAAAATTTGAATTAAAATCGAGCCAAATCAAAATTGCCCTCCCTAAAACGTAGTACACTCAATTCTAGATTTGGAAAAGATAACATTTGATACTTCCCTTTGAAAATACTGCCTATATCTTTATTAATTTATGGAATTGAATGCCTTTTTTAAGTAATGTAATTCATAATTATAATATTGGGTATTTTCACGTACCCTCCTTGAGATTTAACGAAATTACATATAAATATAAGTTTTCTCAAAATTAACAGATAATACCTTTTAATAGTAATATTGTTATATTTAATTATTAATTGACTAATCAAAATAATAAAATGAATAAAATAATTTTGTATGTGTAACTTTTATATATTAGTAGTATTTTTCAAATATATCCCATAATATTTAGAAAATTAATAAAAAGTATTACTGAAAATTATTTTTCAGTTTTTGATATCTAATTTAATTAATTTGATAAATATATATAAATTAGATGTTAATTTATTTTACATATCCAATCTGTTGTAGAAAATTGAAATGATAGTCATTTTTCTCTTGTATATATCCTGATAACGCTATAATAATACTCATATAAATAGAACATAGACATCAAGTGTTATAATAACACTAATAGAAATTAGACATAAACATCTATATATTACTCATTAGATTTTAGAAAAAAAATGTCTTTCAATTATTATAGTCTGTAATACCCCTAAATTTAAATTAAGAGCATTTTAGTCATTTTACATACTAGGAGTAATTTGATTATTTTATAAATTACGTCGGGTAATGAAAATCGAGTAAATAATTTTGTATTAATGTTTACTTAGTTATTGGGAGTAATTTGATAACAATTTACTAAGTTTAAAAAAATTTTCCTTAAAGCTTTATTCGGGCACCCGACCTTCAAACGAAAATTAGCGTTGATTAAAAAATTTCAATTGATAAATGATTTATTTCTACAGAAAAAAAGACTTGATAAGGATCGATATAAATTAAATTTGAGTCAAATTCGAGATCAAATGAGAGAGGATAAAAGTTTGGAATATATAAAAAAAATTAAATGACATGTTTACCATTTTTCTTATTTCAGCTCCTTTAATTTTTAAGGGTAAATGTGTCAATTTCAAAAATTTTCATTTCATTAAAGCTGGGAGATGTAAACAGTAGATATCATTTTCTTCTTCTCGTTCATAATGTTTCGTTAGTTTTAATTTTTTTTTTAAATTTCTTTAAATTACTCTATTTTTAACCGATTAAACTTCAGTTTCTTACTACAAATCACACGTATACGACACAGGCTACACTCTAGAAGCTTCGTTTGAGCGATTCGGTTAACGATTAAGCAGAAAAAAAATAGTACTACTAGGGCTAGATTGACCTCTCGATATGGTTCATAACTTCGTTGTTGTCGTATTTATGCATTTTTCGATAATTTACTGTTCATGACGGGGGTACTGTTTATACCAGAAATTACTATTTATGTCAAAAAATACTGTTCACGCCGAAAATTTTTTGTAGGTTATATTTGTTAAGTTATGATGAAACCGACTAGTTGTTAAACTAGGTGAAATTAAATTTTATCCGAAAATATAAATAATGATTGTATCGTTGCGCTGAATTTAGATTTTGAAATAATGTGTTATTGTGTAGAATTGATTAGTAAGAGTGAATTAAGTATAATCGATAACTCATGTATTAATTGTTAGATTCAGATTGTAGAATAAAAGAGAATTCATAAAGGGGGGGAAAACCTTATTGTACATCAATGACGTAGTTAAATTTTAAGCATATATACTTCAATTATTATGTTAACAATTAATATAAATATGTTATAGATACGCCGAGGGAGCGACCATCCAGCCCCCAGTGATCGAGGTTTTGTTCCGTTTTTGGCGACACCTGTGAGTAGATTTTTATATGTTTTTCTTTCTTTTAATTTTTTTTTATATAAAACTCAATGTTTTCCGAAATAAGAAATAATTTATATATAAATTGATTTATATTTTGTTTTATATGAAAAATTAGATCTACTTTGAGTTATATTTGCATATTGTTGAGGAGGAGTTGTTGAGATATTGTTTTGAGGCTAGGAGGAGGCCATTGTGTTTTGAATTGTATTTTATTTTTATTTTCTGTATTTATGACAGTATACTAGCCATTACTTTAATTTTTATTTAACCCTAGTCGGGAGACATAAGGGGGGGAGTTTATGTGCTTTGAAAGCACATTCTGATTTGTGTTATGTGAAGGTACTGGCACATGTGAGAAGTAAGGGGTGAAGGGCGGTCTGATATCTGACCCGAAATCTGTACGCATCACTGCATATTATTTTGTTTTCATTTGACTATTTAAAATATTAATTATGGAAATTATTATAATATGCAGTGAATGTCCTGTTAATATGATTTTTGTCTAAAATTGATTGAAAATTTAAATATATTTTATGTCAAACCTGAATTTATTTAAAATTTTTATTTCAGTATTCACTCACTGAGTTTTCCCCAAAACTCACCCCACCACAATTTCTGTGAGTGCATGATTTTCTTCTAGGTGAGGATTTTAGGAGATATTCGTGAAGAGTATTGGAATTCCAGATTCTCCATGCAGTCACCTAGGAGTTAATGTTGTGGTCTGTTTTGTACATTAGGCACGACACCTAATTATGTATACACATTATGAGTATGTCTTCTGTATATTTTTGTGTATATTGATATGTGTGCATATACTCTTTTATTTATGAGTATCCTGGTTTATGTCTGAAAGTGTATTGATGGATATAGAGCCCTTAGTATGTGTGTGAGTCATGCATATGATTGGTAGTTCTCTGCATTACAGTTTACATGTATAGGTTTTTGTATGAGGCTTATAGGGGTAGAATATCCTTACCTCTATGCCATCACGATACCGATTTACCGTTATGTGACATAATCATAATATTGAATATGTATTATAAGACCACTCATTAAATTTTAAAAAATACTACAATGTTAGAAATTCATTTATATTTTTTTATTAAATTTAGAATTATTGGAGGTATAATTTAATGATTTAAAAATATTGTATTTTTAATTTATAATTATTAATATAAAATAAAATCATTTGATATTAAATCTATAAATAAATATGTTATTGATTGATAAAAAAGAATTTACAAATTAAATATTTAATATATTGTGGTTTTAAAATTGAACAAAAATATAAGAATTATTAATATAAAATCTAAGAAAAGTTATTGTAATATATAATGTTTCTCAAATAATTCTTAAATATATAAAAATTATCTTATTTTTAAATTTATTGGACATGTGCAATAAATTAGCATCTAATATATATATATATATATATATTAAATATATATATATATATATTAAATTAAATTGGATATCAAAAATTGAAAAATGACTTTCAAGAGTACTTTTTATTAATTTTCTAAACTTTAAAAGAGGTATGTAAAAAATACTACTAATATATAAAATTTATACATACAAGGTTACTTTATTCATTTCATTATTTTGGTAATCAATTAATGGTTAAACATAACGGTATTACTGTTGAAGGGTACAGTAATATATTAGGTTTGAGAAACTTGTACGTATGTTTGATTTCGCCAAATCTCAAGAGATATATGTGAAAATATCTCTTATAATAATAGTTCACAATAAATATTGAAGTCATTTTAAAATTATATAAATATACAAAATAATTATTAATATTATTAATTAAAAGATTTAATAAATGAGTTTGGAGAGGGAGCAAAAAAAAATGGGTATCTTAAAAAAAATAATAGGTTTTATATTGGCGATAATCTAAATAAAATACTTAAATAATAATATTTTTGAGAAGAGATTAATAATTTTTTTAAATTTAGTAAAAAAAAATTATTATTTTTAGCTTAAATTAAAAGTATCTGAAAAAGTTAAGAAAAAGACATACTTAATTATTTCAAATAATTAAATTTTATCAATTAAGCATTAAAACATAAAAATATTAAAAAAACAAACAAACAGACCCTCAGCATATAACACCGCTATTGAATTTGGTTCCAAATTTAAAGTTTCATAAAGTGCTCTTATTGTAATATAAATGAATAAAAAAAAAAAGAAAAGAAAAAGAAAAAGAAAAAGAAAAAGAAAAAGAAAAAACAAAATAAAAAGTCGAATAGTGATATAGCTTGTCACTATTAATTAAATGGGATTTTATAAATTTAATTTAAAAAAGTTAGCTCATGTTTTACTATTGAGCAATGTGAAGTAGACATTTATTATTAAAACTAATTAACATAAAACAAACTAAAAAAATAATTTTGTATTAATAAGAAATAAAAAAAATTAATGCAAAGAATAACAGATAAATAAGGCAAATATTACTTAAAAATTTACAATGATTGTTGAGACAAAAAATTGGTCATTAGGATTAAATAGAATTTGGAATGATATATGCAAAACAATTTGCTTCCGGAAAAAATTAATGAGAGAATTCTTATAATAAAAATGATAATGAGAGAATTCTTATAATAAAAATGAGAATTATAAAATACTGCGATTTAATAAAGAAAATAGGTTTATTCTCTCTAATTTTTGTTGTGTGGTCTCTTTTTTCAAGTCTTTCTTCAAATCACTCTATTTAAAATGATTTTTTTTAAATCACTCTACGTAGAATTTGATAAAGAAAAGAGGAAAAAAAAAAAAAAATCAATCAGTTTTGTTCAAAAGGCTATTCTAAATTGTTCTCATTGGATCAAGCCGAAATTTGACCAGTTTACTCAAGACATATAGGGCTACATTTTGGATGATGGAGATACGGATTTGGAGCTCCCTATACTCAAATATTGAGTTACTATTTTGACCATTAATTTAGCAAGATTTCTTTAATTTTTTCTCATTGTTGTAAAAATAGTTTCTTTGTAGAAATTATTTCTTTGTTAAAAATTAATTGGTTTTGAGATTATTGTGGTTACATACCTCTAGTTTTAATTAGAGAGATTGTGTATTACCATTTTTTTATTATAATGAAATTTTTTTAATAAATTATGGTTCCATAGTTTTTACTCCTCTTGTTGGGGAGGTTTTTCACATTAAAAATTGTCTGCATATTATTTGTGTGTGGAGTTTGTAGCTTGGTAGTGGGTTGTTATATTGTGCATATATATTTTTTATTTGACTGTTTCCTATGGAGAGAATCGGTGATAGTTTCTCATAGCTCTTCTAAGTAGTATCCCGGTGGTACAACCTATCTTCATTTCAACATGCCGAATCCTCTTCCCAGTCTCCAAGTACTAAAAAACGCAAGTAGATGTGAATAGAATAGAGCAATTCGAATCTTCACTAATTTTTTCGATGGTCAATAGGTTGTATGATAAATTTGGAACTTGCAATACAAATTTTTAGGGCTAAAACAGAGGTTATTTGAATTGTTCCTTGGCCAACGATAGAGAAAACAACCCATCAACAAATTTAATTTTGTGTGCTCCAGAACAAGCTGAATATGCAGAAAATAATTTTGAATAACTAATAATATGGTTAGAAGAACCTGAATCATTGGTCGTATAGTTTGTAGAGGCATCTTGTAAATTCACCATCATCTTATTATAAATATTAATTATTATTATTTTTTTCATCATTTTTATTATATATATAAAATAAAAATTTTCATATGTTTTATTTTTTTATATTAATTTATAATTTTATTTTAGATTTCATACTTATCATAAGTTATACAACTAGTTATATTTATTTGACAATTACAATTTTATTATACGAGAAACTATTATTAAAGTAATTATGTTTTTATTTTTTAAAATTTTTGTAAAGACAAAATTATTACAAAATAAAACTAAAAAATATTTTGGTATTGGTTGTTATAATAGAATTTTAGAAATATTATTGAAAATTGAAGACACTTAAATATATGAATATTAATTTTAGATTGTGTTCAAAATCAATTTATTCATAAAAATTCATATATAATTGAACTTATTAATTTTAAATAAAAATAAAAGATGCATTCAAAATATAAAATATTATTTTATATTCGTAGATTTTTTTTTAATAACAAATATATTTACATAGTATAAGTTCTAATATTTGTTACTAAATTAACTATTAAGTATACGATATTCAATTATTTCATATTTAAAAACTAAATTTGAAGTTAATTTGATTTTTTAATTATGAAATATACAAACAATTTCAGTAAAAAAGGAATTTTTGACAAAAATAAAATATAATTAATTAATATAATATATTTTTAATACAATACACTTAATTTAAAAATAAAAGTAAGAAATAATTAAAATTTTAAATTTTATTAAAAAATAACAATAAATTTAGAAGCAAACCATATTTTTGTTCAAGTAAATATTAAAAATTTAGAAGCAAACCATATTTTTGTTCAAGTAAATATCAAACGAAATATACCCTACAAGTACAACCATGCTTTTCCAATTAACATTTTGCCTCTGTCAATGTGTGTGAGCACTTGTCATGAAAACAAGCATAGGGGGTGCTCAAATATCCTTGGTCTACTCTCTCAAAACCACAAACGATAAAAAAAACATCAAGTTTAGTTTTGTATTTATATTTTAGGGTTTTAACTGGACCCTCATCCCTCATCCCTCATGCCTCATGCCATAGTAATGGAACACATCTACTCATGTTTCTTTAGTTTGCCTAAAATAAAATGATCTAAATACTTGTTGTCTCATAATAATTCGGCATTCAACTCTTAGTTTTACGCTATTCTACTAAAATTATGAGGCATGTTTGATGATATACCATATTAAATTGAACTCGATAGGATAAAATTTATTGAATTAGATTATATTATATTTAATATTTTGTGTTTGTTGTGATAATTGAATTGTATATATAATTTATTATTACAATTATATAAATAATAAAATTTAAAAAATAAATAATTGCCTAAATATTTATTAATCATCAAACTAAATTAAATATAAACTAATTCAAATTAATTTACATATTTAAATAGTTTTTATTTATAATTATAGTTATTTAAATATACATTTTTACTATTATAAAATGTTTTCTTGTGTTATTAACTATTTAAATTAATCTAAATAATAATTAAAAAAAGAAAAATTTAATACATCATATGAATATCATAGTCATACAAATATTTTTTCATTATTTATTAGTGTTGATATAGTAAAATTTGTTGGCCCAAGTGACACACGCGGGGAGTGGTGGGAATTGAGTTTTAATAAAATTTAAGAGAATTAATTCACTTAACTATGTTTTTATTTAAGCAATAGTATGCAAGTATAAACAACAATCAAATCAATAATTTTTTAAATGCTTAAAATGTAAAAGATAAGGGAATGAGAAAATAAACTCAGAATTTATAGTAGTTTGGCAAATACGGCCTACGTCCACTCTTTCAGATTTTCAGCACAACAAGATTCTACTAGTCTTTTTGTTTGATTCGGGCTAAGTATAACCCAATAACAACTCATTTTTAACGGTGAAGAGCAACTAAACAACTTGTTTTAAGTCGGGTGAAGTAAAACCTAATAACAACTTACTTTTATCGGGTAAAGTGTAACTCAAAACAAAAAATAATCCTAAAAAGGATTTAAAAGATGTATCATTTTTTAAAGGATTGATTTATACCTATAACTTACACAAGTTTTCACTTAAGATGAGTATAAAATTGCAATATGAAACTCACTTGGTGTTTTTCAAAGATGTCTCACTTTTTTAAAGAATTAAGTTTTAATAAAATTTAAGAGAATTAATTCACCTAACTATGCTTTTGTTCAAGCAATAGTATGCAAGTATAAACAACAATCAAATCAATAATTTTTTAAATGCTTAAAATGTAAAAGATAAGGGAATGAGAAAGCAAACTCGAAATTTATAGTGGTTTGGCAAATATGGCCTACGTCCACTTTTTCGGATTCTCAGCACACCGATATTTTACTAGTCTTCTTGTTTGATTTGGGTCAAGTGTAACTCAATTACAACTTCTTCTTAATCGTGAAGGACAACTAAACAACTTGTTTTAAGCCGAATGAAGTGAAACCCAATAACAACTTACTTTTATCGGGTGAAGTGTAACTCAAAACAAAAAATAATCCTAAAAAAGATTTAAAAGATGTATCATTTTTTAAAAGATTGATTTATACATATAACTCACACAAGTTTTCACTTAAGAAGAGTATAAAATTGCAATATGAAGCCTACTTGGTGTTTTTAAAAAATGTCTCACTTATTGAATATTGATCTTTAAATTCTTGTTCAAATTTGCTTGAATCACTTTCTCATCAATTGCATATCATGCATATATTTTGATCTCTATCAAGAAGCCTTTTTTTTTATTGTGCTGTAGATTACCTTTGATTTTTTCCAACGGATACTTTGAAATACCATGAGTGAAGAACTAACTATTATGTTTGAAAAATAATACCGTTATGCTTGAAATCGATGTCATGTATTGATTTCTTTTGACTCTGGTATCGATCTGTTCATTTATATTAAAATCTGGATTTTTCTTTGACATCGAGTATCGATCTCTTCTACTTCAGGTATTGATTTAGGCGAGTTTGTAAATAATTTTGAAGTTTTTGACTTGCAAAGTGTCGATCTCTTTAGTGAAGGTATCGATCTGGTTGAGTTTGTAATTTCTTGTGAAGTCTTGAACTTGACTGTATCAATCTGTTCTGGTGAAAGTATCGATTTGGGTCAAGTTGTAAATATTTTCGAAATCTCTGACTTTGAAAGTATCGATCTCTTCTTTATGAGTATCGATCTAGGCCAAGTTATAAATTTTTTTGAAATCTCTGACCTTGAAAGTATTAATCTCTTCTTCATGAGTATTGATTTGGGCGGCTTGGTAATTTCTTTCGAAGTCTCTGACTTTGCCTGCATCGATCTCTTAAACTATGAATATTGATCTCTGTTGAATGTATTGATCTTCATCCTCTGGGTATCGATTCATTTGTATATATGTCGATCTTTATAACTCTATGTATTGATACTATAAGCTTAGACATAGATTTATCACAGAAAATTATTTATTTTTGTTCATAAACATAATCATATACAATTTTCTTAATACTTAACATATTCAAACACATTTATATCAATCTAATATTTATTTGACAAGTGAAATTGTTATCATTAACTAAAGATATACAAATTTGTTCATCATTGAAAACATATAGTATTCAATATGATATCATCAATCACAATTTAAATTGTCATTATATGTATGATATCATCAAAATTCTCTTTGGAATTCCATGCACCAGAATTGTTCTTCTTACTTGTTAGATTACTGTGTCAGCAAAAATCACAAAAGATATCAGAGGTAAAGTCGGTGATTCAACGAAAATCTTCTGACACTTAAGTTAAGGTTTTTATTTTGTGAGTATTTAAGAGAAAATAATGGCAACAATTTGATAACTAAAACTTAGTCTATTTTTTTTTCTCATACCTGTTGTCTTCTATTTACTTTTTATAGGCTGTTCCATTCTACTATCATCATGTCTCCCAAATTTATTAGTATTCTAAAGAATCATGAGATCATTTTCTCGAATTTATCGATATTTTAAGGAATCATGATCTTGAATTCATTAGTTTTCTGAGGATTATGCGATCATGAGCCTTATTTTTAGAATATAACCACCAGACTATAAATCCTTCCTTATCTTTGGAAAGTCTGAGGGGTTTGAACTTCTCAACGGCTAGAAATAATCGCTAATGAGGTCTTGGAACCCTACATCACATTTAAGACCTTCTTCTTTTATAAAAATGGCTTCAGATTTTGATGATTTACTTGAGATCTTTATTAGGAAAAGAGGTATTGGGTTTTCACGTCAAGTTTGGGCCTTTTATTGAACATAAGTCTCTAGCCACGTTACACTTGAGATGTCATGCCCCTGCTTGTAGGGTTTACAAGTGACAATCGCTATAGACCATCGAGACACACTCTTAACTCCTGAATATGTCTCTCAGACCTATAAGGCTGCTTGGGTACCTGTTTCCTCTGTGTGTTTACATGTATCTCAATGCAACTTCCAAAACAGTTCATAAACACATTCATATAAACACGTATCTCTGAGACAGTTTCAAATCTTTCCAAAATGAAGATATATTTAATTTTAAGATACATGTAAAATATTTATCAAATTATATCATTTCTGTTCATAATTACAAACATAAATAGTTTTGTAAAAGATACCCAGTGAATTAATCTGTCCAAATCTGTGAGTCGAGAATATCAACTGTATCTGAGGGCGTTACACCCATTACTGATCACCACCACTTGCACAACGTACTTCTAAATCTTGATCTCCTGAAAACTGGGAGGTGAGAGGGATGAGTATATGGGAATATACTCCGTGAGTGGATAAAAATATAGTTCAATAAAACATTTATTAATGCACATAAAACAATTCTATATTGATAAAATATGGTCTGTTACACAAAATCATTAGGTTAGCTTCTCTTTCCAGTGGTTACCTTGGCCTTGGTAACCATAAAATCGTTAGTGGGCTTCATGTATAGAAAATGATGCTCATTTATTAAAACAATTTTTTAAGGATAAAAATATTTGCTTAATTTCTAAAACTGGCTCACCACTAACGTTGGCCTTGAGTAATCATGTGGTGATACTTATGACTATCCTCGTCAATCCCACAGGTGGACAACTTCATAACATCCACCCATATACTTGCCTCACCTGTGGCGCATTCACCTAGGCGGCCTTTCATAGGTCCGTCCCTAGGCTACTTCCCTGTAGTTACAGTCATATACCAACTTGGCTCTCCGGCCATATCACCAATACAAAGTCACAATCAAATTCATTTACATAAACATTTATAATCATTTTATTTTCAACATTATTGCAAGCCATGCATTTTTAATATCGAACCTGGCCTCCTAGCCAATCACATATTTATCCAAACCACAGGCCATTCATATTTAATTCAAATCAATAATAAATAAATTATTTCGTAATTCATAAAACAATAAGTTCTATAAAGCATTTTAAAAGCAGGAAAATAAGTAAAAATAGTTCCACTCACTGCAAAAAAGAAGGTATCCACTCCCAATACTACTCCTCACGTATAGTATGTCTTTCTTCTGAATGTTCGGCGCCTATATTACACATTTATAACGTTATAAACTTCAATATTCTAATCAATTAATATTTATGCATTAAATGCAATGTTTGCGATCTTCGTGTCTAAAATTTCTTAGTCTAGTACGTATAACTATACGAGATATTCTAACGCAGCCTATTTAGCCAATTCCCAACAATGGAATCCCATGGTTGTAATTACTCCAAATTTCGTATGTTCATTTATAATAGGTTTACGTATCCTTAGAAATATTAAACACTTATTTTAACCTCATATATTTTTAATTACCTCAATCAACTCAATTCTATATTTTCTATGAGTTACTCAAGGTAAACTTTCGGGTGAACAGTGAGCCCTAGTATTCTAATATGCTCAAATCTATCAAATTGAACTTAGAATAGGTTTATAAGCTTACCTCTAGCCTGTAGATATTCTTAGAAATCTCACATTGTTGTTTAAACGCGAAAACCCCAATTTAATTCGAAACCCTAGCTCATTCACTGCCTCTCCTTTCTGTTTCAAGCTAAATCCGGTATTACATTGTTGAGGTGAAGTAATTTAATCACTTGATAATCAAATTTGGGTGAGAAACCCATGAGATTTTGCTAAGATTTACAAATCGCCATGAAAATTAGAGAGAGAAATAAATTTTAGAGAGAGAGAGATAAATAGCCAATTGAAGAAGATATTGAAATCGTTTCCCTCTTATGGGTATTTATAAATGTGAGTAAAATTATCAATTTGGCCGTCGAATCTGGCCCAATTTGCGTAAAGTATCGATACTTTTAAACTGGGTATCGATACTTTTGACTTAGGTATCGATCCCTTTGGGTTGGGTATCGATTTGTTCATGCAAGTTCGATTCTGGAATTTCTTTCAACCCCGAGTATCGATACATTGGCCTTTAATGTATCTATCCTTTGGCCATGTATCGATACCTTTGAGTAAGGTATCGATTTGGTTCACGTTGTAAATAATTTCAAACTTTCTGTCACGCAATGTATCGATACCTTTGATAAAGGTATCGATTTGGTTCACCTTGTAATTATTTTTCAACTCTTTGACTTGCCACATATCAATACTTCTCTTCGATACCTTCCTTCATAGGTATCGATCCATTCGATTCGAAATTCCTTCCTAAACTACTGACTTGCAAAGTATCGATACCTTTCTTCATAAGTATCAATTCGTTTATCAAGTATCGACTAGTTTCCATAATGTATCGATACTCTCAACTCGATATATCGATATTTCATGCTCATAACATATTTAAACCTTTTCTTTTCATTCCCAAACACCATTTTCGTTTACCTTTGGGGGCTCCACCCCTGATCCCCTACAAGGGCGCTACCTCTTGACTTCGCTCGCTAACCGGCTAGCGAGATCTTCGAATACTTCAGCATAGAGCATATGCAAAAACCCAACTTATAAAAATACTAAATTATATTTTTAATTTCATTGTATTCTCATTATTAAACTTGAATTTAAATTCACATAAGTCTCGTTAATGTATTAACTAGTCTTTAATAATGCATGTGTGCAGATGAATGTCATGAGATGATTATTTTATCACTATGTTCGAAGAACAGGGTTTATACGAGATCTTTATTATGTTATAGTCGAGATCTTGTTAACTGAAATAGGATTTGGATTTTACCTATCTTTTATGAGACCTTTACTAGTGGTTAAAGCCCTAACACTGTGTCATAGCTAGTGGGCCTAAGGCTTATTGGGCTTTATCTGTACTTCGAGTATTTTCCCAAACAATTAGATTTTTTTTATTTTTTTTATAAAATATATTTTTTTATTCTAATAATTTGAAAATATCTTTAAATACTATAATTAATTAGTTTTTTTAGCATAAAAGTGATTTTTAATAAATAAAAAATAGTGAAAATTAACGGATTAAAATCTTTATTGGTATTTTTTAAATCACTATGACTAAACTTTTGTGTCCCATAAACAAATTAACGACTACATTGGGGAGTTTGGCTGAGATTTTGCTATGTAAATCAAAGAAGAACGCAAAATATATCACAAAGAAACGAGGTTGAAGGACATGATTTGCTGATAACAACAATGAGGAACCATGTTCCTCAAATACCGCAAACCACTCAAAATCCTATTAACAAAGTCTTAAAAGGAGTTTTTGAAAAGTTTAGACACTATGATGGCTTTTGCTGTAGTCATTCAACCTTCACCACCAATGGTGATTAACCATATCAATTTTGAACCAAGAACAATAAAGGCTTCTAATAATTAGCCCACCACGAAAAAAAAAAATTTATGTTTGAGCCAAGAGGAAGTACTTATTGTGATGAGAAAACTCATGCAGAATCTAGACGTATCAGATACAAAGTGCGTGCCATTTCCATAGTATCCTACAGATGTCTTATAAAAACCTTACCCCTGTATATACATAATTAGGCATTGTGCCCAATGTACAGAATAGACCACAACACGAACTCCTAGGTGACTGCATGGAGATCCTGGAATCCCGATGCTCTTCACGAATATCTCCTAGAATCCTCGTCTAGAAGAAAACCCTGCACTCATGGGAAACTGTGGTGGGGTGAGTTTTGGGAAACTCAGTGAGTGGATGTTGAAATGAAAACTTTAAATAAATTTAGTTTCGACATAACATATGTTTAAACTTACAATCAATTTCAAATAGAAATTATATTAACAAGACATCCACTGCATATTATAATAATTTTCAGAATTAAAATTTTAAATAGTCAAATGAAAACAGAATAATATACAATGATGTGTACAAATTTTGGGTCAGATATCAGACCGCCCTTTGCCCTATACTTCTCACATATACCGGTACCTTCACATAACATAAATCATAATATACTTTCAAAGCACATAAACTTCCCCCCTTATATCTCTCGGTTAAGGTCAAGTAAAAATTAAAGTAATGGTTAGTATACTATCATAAATACAAAAAATAGAAATAAAACACAATTCAAAACACAATGGCCTCCTCCTGCTCTCAAAACAATATCTCAACAACTCCTCCTCAACAATATGCAAATGTAGCTTAAAGTTGATCTCATTTTCCATATAAAACAGAATGTAAATCAATTTATATATTAACTATTCCTTATTTTGGAAAACATTAAGTTTTATAAAATAATTTTAAAGAAATGAAAAACATGTAAAAATCCACTTACCGATGTCGCAAAAAAACAGAATAGAATCTCGATTATTGGGGACTGGATGGTCACTCCCTCGGCGTATCTATAACACATTTATACAAATTATTAACATAATAATTAAGTACACATGCTTACAAATTAACTATGATATTGATGTACAATAAGATTCCCCCCCCCCTTTGAATTATATTTTCTTTTACAATCTGAATCTAACAATTAATCGGTTTAATCCTAATCTTATAAGTATAATCTACAAAAATTGTCTAGGATAAATAGTAATTCTGTCATGAATAGTATTTTTGGCATAAATAGTAATTTTTGCATGAACAGTAACCCGTCATGAATAGTGAATTATCGAAAAATGCATAAATACGACAACAACAAAGCTAAGAATCATACCGAGGGGTCAATTTAACCCTAAGACATTTGGATTGCAAGTAATGTCAGAAATTCTCAATTTGTGAATAGTAATACTATTCATTTTATGGCTCAATCGTTAACCGAATCGCCCAAACGAAGCTCCTAAAATGTAGATCGTGTCATATAGATGTGATTTGTAACAAGAAATGAAACTTTAATTGGTTGGAAATTGAGTAATTTAAAGGAAATTGAAAAATAAATAAAGAAATGAAAACAAATGAAGCTACTGGAAAACATATGAAATGTCCACTGTGTTCGTATCCTATTTTGCTTAAATTGAAATCAAACTTAATGAAATGACTAATTTACCCCTGAAAAATTTAAGAAGAAATTAAATAATAAGGGTAAATATGTTATTTGTAATTTTTCAATGTTCCAGACTTCAATTCTCTCTCATTTAACCTCAGATTTAACTCTAATTTAATTAATATCGATCATTATGGAGTCTTATTTTAGCATAAACAAATCGTTTATCAATCAGAGTTTTCAATCAACGCCAATTTTCGCTTGAAGGTTGGGTGCGCGAGTAGAACTTTAAGGGAAAATTTTCTAGACTTAACAAATTGTTACCAAATCACTTCCAATAACTAATTAAACATTAATACAATGTTATTAGCTTGATTTTTAACACTTCGACTTAAATTTATAAAATAACCAAATTACCTCTGTTGTATAAAATGACTAAAATGCTCTTAGTTTAAAATTTGGGGTATTACATTAAATTTCTTTTTCATAATACTTTTTCAATCTCCTCAGAAATTTTCTCATATATTTACAACCTAAATTCCATTTTCAATTAATGAATTATAATTTTCGATAATTAATTCTTATAAATTTCATAAAATAAAATTCTTATTTCTTATTGTTTCTTATAAGAATAAATAAGATTTAGACTTTATTATTAATTATAAACTAAACTCATAAATAGTCTCATATCAAAAGCCAGTTAATAATATAACTTAAGATAATTCATTTTATAAAGATCATAAATTTCATTTTTAATACTAGCATAAACTTGAAATAATAATTTTAAATCTTTTCTTAACATTTTATAAATCATAAATAACCACAAAATGTTTGAGAAATAATAAATACTTTTCATGACCCAATTACAAGCCTCAATATCTAGCTTAGTCCTTTTATATATTTTACCAGATTCGTTCACTTATTCTATTTCCGTTTGGGTCTCTTATTAGCTGAAGAAAATCTTTTAAGCACATTAGGGGACAACAAATCGTAGCACACTTTTCAGGGAAAAAATAGTAATTATTAATCTATTTACGATACTCTTCAGTTATCGTAAATATTTTCTATAATCAAAATTCTTAGATAGTAAATTTAATTAGAATGAAATTCTACATGCTTAGGAACTCAATCAAAAGTAAAGGGAAACTATTAGTAAGACTTCTACTACAGCAATTAAAAGCCACCAAGGAAAACAATTTCATACTTAAATAATGAATATAGATGTAACATAGACAATGAAGTTGTAAAACTAGTAACATAGTCCCCTGCATTATTACTCCATTAATTCTGTATCAAATAATTCATTTCTAGGAAAAATTAAATATGAGATGTCCTTTATACTTCTCGGGCTAAACAACAAACTCTCTCAATATATCTATTAAGCAGAATATCAAGTAATCACACCTCTTTGACTAGTTTTAACATTTTACGTGTTAGACAATACAAACACTGACCAGATAAAACCATAAATACCTAGCAAAACAACAACTCTGTACTCCTGTCCTGATACATACAAGAATCCAAAAAGATAGTCAATTACTTGAATTTTTTGCGCTTCATCTATAAAAAATAGATCTCTCCACCCACCAACACCTCATTGAATCAAATCCAATAACACCATTACCAATTCACATGCAAATAAATTCTGTACATATCAAATTTCTTCCACTTTCTTTAATAACAAACATATAATTTGGCACATTAACTACTACACTCAAAAGTAATACACCTCAAACAACTAGTCCAACCAAACAAAACTCTTAATACACAAGTGCCCCAGCATAACAACCTAAATTCCAATGAAAAAGGTGTTAATTCTACTAAAACCAATTATTTCCCAATCACAAATTCTCCATTTCTTTATACATTCAACAATAAACTCAATTAGCCTACAAAATATTCAAAACATACCACACACAAGCTAATCAAATAAAAACAAAATAACACTTAAACTCAGCTGAGTCAAGCTGAACTGTTTGGACAATTGGTTTTTTTTTTTCAAGTAAAAATGGCCCAACTCATTATACACTTAACATAATTACAACAAAAGAACTATAAAAGATTCTTAATATCAACACCAACAGAAATCAGATCACAAAATAAAAGATTTGCAAAATCAGAGAGAGTAATTAAGTTTTCTACCTTTCTATGCTCTATTCCTTTTTCACTCTCGAGGGAAAAATTTTGCCAAATGACCCAAAGTCCTTACCCCTTCCTCATTTCCTTTAATATCTTCACCCAATGCTTATCTGTGTCATAGGTGTTATAATACCTCATCGTTCAATACAAATGTCTCATTACTAATTTATTACCATCAACACCCTTTTCATACACACGCATTCTTAAGAAGGCTTTCTTTTTCACTTCTTCAGTCACCCTTGGACCTAGATCTGTAACATCCCAATTCCAAGAATGTTACCGGCAGATGAAAAAATCCACTATCACCCTAAGCCTCTCTTTATCTATCTGAATGCATACATTACTCTAATAACTATAATAATAACATGTAATACAATACATAAATTGCAGAAATGCTATGTACTCAATTGTGAAATATAAATGATTCAATACTATTTTACAATGTTTGACATGATGCAACTAATACTAAAATAAATGCTTAACTTTAAACAGTAGCTATATCAATAATGTATAAGACTCTCAGTTCATAATGGATCTATGAGCCCTAGTGACTACAATGTATACCCTTTTTCTCTGACCGTGTCTCTGCTAAGCTGAACTTTCTTTTTTAATTTCTATATACTTGTTTGACCTGCAAAACTGGAAAGTGAGGGGGTGAGTCTTGGGAGACCCAGTGAGTGGAAGGAAAACCTTTGAATAACATCATTCTATACATATACATACACATATACTTTAAAGATTTAAACCTTTACATCACATTTATATCTTCATTTCTCGTACATACTAATGTACCATTAAATTCATAAACACATATAACATCATGAATATACATTCTTGTCTAGTCCATGTCCAGGGCTACGCACTTAACCGGACAAAGGGATAATCATATATGGATCATCGTATACAAATATACGTATAATTATCATGTTCATACATACTTGTCTGGTCCATGTCTAGGGTTACGCACTTGACCAGACAGAGGGACAATCCATACCCAAGGCTACGCACTTAACTGGCTAGAAGGACGCTATCTGGATCCATGGATCAAATCTGTGACCATGCACATGCATGCAATCATACACATATACATATCATAGATAAACAATTCATATCAAATTCATAATTGGCCTCCTCTTGGCCATAGTCTTATAACCTCATCAACTCTTCCACATATATGCATATCATAGCTATACATATGTAATAAATATATATCATAATTATGTATATCATAAATATATATGATAAATATATTTACGTTTCATAAATATATAAAGGTTTATATTGTAAATATGTATATATCATAACATATTATAGCATATATGTATAGCATAATTATTTATCATAATATATATATATATGCCATAAATACATATATATATATATATATCATGAATATGCATTTATCATCATGTAGCATAGTATATATAGTATAAATACAAATCATAATATACCATAAACATGTATATATATGTTTCATAAATATATATATATATATATTCCATAATGTATATCATAATATAGGCATCATAAATATATATCCTAATCATATATCTATACCATAAACATATATGTATCATGAATACAATTTCATATCTTTTTCGTAAACATAACTGTAATCATGAAAATACATCACTTTCGAGCATACAAAGATTTGAGTATTCCACTCAACTATTTATGCTAACCAACTTCAATTCTCAATGTCTTTGTCAATTGACAGATTGACAATCCACAATATGTATTTCTTTTGTTAAAACCCAAAATATCATATGCTAACCATATAGATTAATGAATGCATCATACATGTCATTGAGTTTTAATAAAACTATGAGTGTTTAGGATTCCTCATAACCTGATTAGAAAGTTACTATTTTCATTTCCATTACTCCAAACTATAATTATCTGCAACAGGGGAAACTTTACATTATTGCTGGGATCAATTGGCAAAGCATCTTAAGTTGATTTTTACTATGTTCATCTCTTATTCATTTAGTTTACGTGATTTTTACGGTGCCTTATTTGAATTTCTATATCTTGATTTATAATTAAATGAACAAACACTGCTCCAGTTTAATTCCATAAAAGGACACTGATTTTCCAAATCTTTTTTGAGAATTTGTTTCTAGATGGAAAAATCTAATTTTCAACTATGTCAATCCTTATCATATCTAGTTTTTGTAGCTTTTTACAGATCTTAATTCCAATTTCTAATGCTCAAGTCACAACCAATTTTTTACACATGACGTAGCAAAACAGTGTAGGGGTGAAACAGGGCAGTAACTTCCAATAATTTATGGGAACTCATTTTCGTTCCGATCGACTTGAATTTTGGATATATTTTCTCCCTATATATCTAGTTTACAAAAAATTTTACGATGCTTAATTTCGATGTTTATATTTCATTTTATAAATAAAACATTATGCCTAGGCCAGAAATTCCAACAACTGTTCAAAAATTTCAGCAACCTTCCACCATTTTTCATGCATCATAAAACTTCAATCTCACTATTCCTATGCACAAGACAATCCACATGCTGTCATATATACATAACATACAATGCCCTTTATCCCATATTAGACATTTCCAACATTTTTCTTACACCATGAACATTTTATTTTTAGTACTTTTCATATATAAATACAACCTAAAACACTGCTATTTATATGGGATAAACACTGCCGTTTTTCTTTCCAACAACATGTTACCATACAATAACACTTTGAATTTTCAGTTTTCATATACCAAACACTACAACACATCCACTTGAACAACCATGCATTGTCCTCCTCATTCTATAAGCTAACAAATCTTAATAACATGTAATCTCACAATCAATTCCATACAAAACATAACCTATATTCCAAATCATAACAACACATACTTACCTACTTTTCTTGTTGCTGGAAAATCTAGAAATTCCCTCTTCTTCCTTTGGTTTTCTTCTCTTTTCTGTTTCTTTCTTACTTTCCCAACCAAGCTTTCTCTCTCTTTTGGTTCTTGTTTACCTCTCGGCCAAGCACCCATTTCTCTTGCCATATACTGCCTCTTCTCCTTTCATTTTGCTTGTTGTACTCTTCTTCACCCTCCTTTTGCTTAACCAAACACAAACTCTCTCTCTCTCTATCGGTTTCTTCTTCCCTTCTTCCTTGCCGGAGTTTCTTCTCTCTTCCATCTTTACGAGTTTGTGCTTTCTTCTCATTCTTCTCTAAGTTTCTCCACTCTTCTAGAAAATGACTAAGACTTATCTTTTTAAAATGATTTAATAACCAAAATGAAATACAAACAAAATGCATTACTTAAACATAATAAAGTGGGCCGGCCATTCAATTCACTTGTTTCTTCTCCCATTTTGAATTTTTCCAAACAAAGCCAATTACTCTTCATTTTAGCTTTTCTTTTATTTGTTCTTAGGCTTGGCTTTTGGGCTTAAGTTGAATTGTGCTTATTTACATTCTAATTTCCTTAGCCCAATGATCATTTAAATAACTTAAAATCATTAATAATAAAAATAATTAATTTAGGTAATATCTCTTTTAAATCCTATAGATCCATTAAGCCAAATCTCATGTATCATCTCTAGGACTATTTATTATTAGCTCATTTGCAAATTATTAATCATTTATGTTCAAAAAAAAGAAAAAAAAATTTTGGCCACCGGAACTTTGGTTGTCACACCTGTTTCATATTAACTGTAAATACATACATACGTTTACTATATACAATGCTGTTATTTTATTACACAAATCTTAAACATTTATAGTTAATAATTTGTTTTGTTTTTATATAAATACATACAAGGTTACATATATTACAACTCCTTGACATACAACTAACTTA